>JAVQIZ010032285.1:0-5000 GCA_036023535.2 Galaxias brevipinnis
CTGAAGCTATGTACCATGAACCCACATGTGTCCCACTCAGGGCCTGCTCTATTGACCCACATTGGTTTGCCTGTGTTTGCTAATATATGTGACCACATGGGTAGGTTACATGGGACCCAATTAAACTGCCCATTCTGAGCCTGTGTAACTTTTACCCACATGTGACCCACTCAGGGCCTGCACAGTTAACCCACATGGGCTAGCCTGTGTTTGCCAATATGTGACCCACATGGGTAGCCTACATCGGACCCAGTTAAACTGCCCATTATGAGCTTGTGTAACTTTTACCCACGTGTGACCCACTCAAGGCCCGAACAGTTAACCCACATGGGATTGCCTGTGTTTGTTAATATGTGACCCACATAGTTAGCCTACATGGGACCCAGTTAAACTGCCCATTCTGAGCCTGTGGAGCTTGAATCCCACTCACAAAATGGGACCCACTCAGGGCCCACACAGTTAACCCACATGGGTTTGCCTACATGTGGCACAGTTGGTTAACCCAAGTGGGTCCCACATGAAATGACTGTACTGAGCCCATTCCCACCTAATACCCACAAAGCCCGGGCAAATCCCACATGGGGCCCACGTATGTATGTTGGCTGGGTAGCAGTGTTACCTATCAGGTCCACTTTGAGTGATCGGTTACCTTGTGCCCAAAAAAAGGTTATATTCTTAGCCTCGCGCATCATAAGGATATTATTTAGTTCGTAATTAAACAAGGTAAACAATGTGTCTCGTTCTTTAGTTGTCTAGTTCATTGCATAAAGGAATATTATTTCTTACATGACAATACATTGCATTGCTAGCATATAGGCCTACATGGTAGAAAATAATTACCTGTTGAATTGATTGATTGTAATGTAGGCGTATGTAAACAATCCGTTTTCAATATTAGCCAGCAAATGAATGTACAGTATAGGCCAACCTAATTTTTTACCATTTCGTCATTATTTTAAAGATCACGTTGTTTTGTATCATCTTTTGGTGAAGTAGGCCATTGTAGCCCATTTGCTTTATATTTGCTGTGATATAACGCGCAACAGCTAGACTTAAAACATTCGGGTTAAAGCCGCCAATGAGTGCGTTTACATGGACACTAATACGCCGATCATAAACTGATAATGGTAATAATGCGATAATAAAAATGGTTATTTTAACACCTTTATCTGAATTCCAAAATCGGGGTAAGGTCTCAATCGGCGTATTCATAAGCCGATTGAGACCCCTGGATTTTTGCCCAATATTTCGATTCTTTTATGCATGTGAACGGTTAGTCGGCTCTCATTCGGTTTTTGTTTACTGCGCATGTCAGACGGACGGTCGTGTGCGTTTGTTTTGATAACATACACCGATTAATGCAAAGAATCATGTAGACGCGTCTATTGATTAATCGCAGTACTAACTACACATGTATACGGAATGATCGTATTATTGGCATAAACCGACAATTACCAATAATCGGGCTTCTCATGGACATATAAACGCACTCAATAAGACATAGCAACGTCACTACACAACTCGTTCAATCGTTCAATCGGTGGTCAAAGTTTTTCGTACAAATAGCAAGTGAAAAGAGCATGAATGGTGAATGAAGGAGGGTATTTTATTTCACGTAGGGGATCATTTCTGATTGTCCGTCAGACAGAGTGTTGTTATAGTTTGGTAGCCACGAAGGGGAAAACTTGATTGTCGGGCTAGCGATTTTATCAGCCCTGCAAATATGCTCCAACAGCTAGATTCCTGGCTGACTGCCCTCAATCAACTGCTGATTTTAGCTTTAAACCATTCTGTTTTGTGGTCAACTTTCTTTTGAAAAAAAATTACTGTTTGCAGTGGTTTTCCCTCATTTTGCTTTCCTTCTCATTCCTTTCATTCTTAATTTTTTGGTAACCCGATTTCCCTTTCTTGAGGAAAGACATGGCTGTGTTCGGAATCGCCTACTATGCATACTTAACATACTCAATTTGACCGAAAATGAGTAGGCAGAATGCTAACAATGCATAGTGTGGGAAATTTGAGTATGTAAAAAGTTCCCGGATGACATACTCAAATTTGGGGAAATGTTGAGTACCCGAGAAAGGTTACTAGACGATACTTCACGCCCCAAAATGCAATTTTGCAATTTCCGTCTAGCTGTGACAACATTACAAAAAGGCGGGGCTTTGGTCACATGTTCCAGTTTACAAACAATATAATCAAATCTTTGTAAAAAAAAAAAAAGTAGTATTCTAGATTTCGGTTTAAGTAGTCAGTATGCAGTATGTACTCATTGAGTATATAGTAGATAGTATTTAAGTAGGCGATTCCGAACACAGCCATGCTGTGACTAATTGAGTTTAGACAGGAATCTTTGTCTTACAGGTACGGACTAAACCATTTTGGACTTTGTAAGAGGGGCCTCAGAGACCACTAGGCCTATTTTTTGGGAAACAAAGTTGAGTTTCTCAATCGATTTATATAGTCCATTTTTATTCAGTTGTGACATTGTTACACTAATTACTTAGAAATAACAAACTGCAAACAAAAACAAACTTTTCATTCCTGGCTTTCAAGGGCCCCCACCCCCATTGGGGCCCTGGGTACTTAGTCCCACTTTTCCCCCCACCTCGACGCCCGTGTCCCGACATCATGCACAAGTGGATTTCATCCCTTCTCGAAGAGAGCGCGCACCATTTCCGATGAGAACGTGTGAGTGTAGCCAACTTGGGGCTGGTATGATTTATTTATTTATTTATTTATTTATTTTTTCACTGCAGGCTTCAGTAATTTTCAGAAATTAAATGCTGTGCAATTATCGTAATGTAGGCCCATGGTGGGAGTCGAACCAATTGTATTAGACAATGCGCGGTGGGTTATCGTTCTGCCGGGACACTGGTTCGTTTGGGCCGGTCTTTAATCTCCAGTTTCTCCCTGTATCTGCACTGTCTGGAGAGTCAGTCATTAACATTAATTTAACAGAAACCTTTATACATAGTTTATTATAGATCCGTTATGTATACTATTAAATCAATGTTCTTGTAAATATGAATTGAAGGGTATAAATGATAAAACAGGATACACCAAAACCTGGTTTACTCAATAGACACTTATATTGATCAATATTAGCAAGTCGAGGTATGATGAAACCTTCAATCAGTTGTTGGAAGTTTAATAGTAAGTATAAAGGCAGTTTCTTAAAATAAATTCAGAACTATACAACACGCAAATTCTTCAACTCCTCATCCAACATAAAAACCTGGTTGATACCAGTAAACTAAGGTCTAAGCCTACTTCAATCAGTGTTATATACGTTGAATATATGAGTGTTGTTGCGTTTTTACACCGAACTGACAGGTGTGGGGGATTTTATGACCAGGTTGATCAATCAGGGTGACAAATGATAAATGATAATCTACATAATTAGATGTGTGTAGATATACAGGACGCTGCATTCCTCAGCCATGTCACTTTGGGACGTGACTTGTGGCTGACTCAGGGGTTTCTCATAGCGTGACTTAGTGACAGAGTCACATGTTAACTCACTCATGTAATTTAAAATATGATTCAACAGTGGTAACACTCAAAGAATAAGACTTTTTTTAAAACAAATTCAAAGTTAGGCATCGTGGCCATTTTATCATAGCTTTAAGAGTCTTCAAGCTCTTTTCTATGTATAATCAGGATGTAGGAATTTATTCAGAATGAATCACTCAAGCGTTGACAAAGGAAATATAGCTAATTTGTCAGTGGACCCAACCTCTATCGAGAGAGCATGCTGAGAGTGGAGTCCACAGACTCTTACAGAATACTTATACCCTGGAAACAACATGTTCCCCCTTTAGTATAAACAGGCGAAAGTGCTGAAAGACACGGGGGAAACCGTCATACTTTCAGCTCTTATCAACTAACCAGACATGGTAATGTACATTCTTGGTATAGGATTAAGATAATTGTGCCACTGCAATCAATAAACAATAATTATGCAAATCACTAATCACTAATCACTAATATAGGTTCAGAAATATGATTATGCAAAGTATGAAGGTGACAGGTTATAATATGCTAAATGATAACAAAAAACACAATTTCACAGAAGTTGGCTGTCACTCATGTCTAACTATTGCCTATTACAGATTAGACTGTGTTTATCAGAGTTCTGTTTCTGTGGTGTTTATATAGACTACCACCTTAACTTTTCTTACTCAAGTTATTCCCCGAGTTGCCATGGTGACCCGTCTCTTAGTGACATAACGATGTGAGCACCGCTGTCCAACGTGATCGCTGAGGCATGACGCCAAATGACACGTGTGTCGTATGACCGCAAAAACACGCGTGAAATATGTGTGCAATAATCACTGATCAGGCGTAACCGCATGTTGCAGGTCGCTCAATAGAGTACCAGACCTGTATTTCAACACTTGGAATCATTAATTTCAGCGTGTGTTCCAGAACTCTGATGCAGTCACCGATGACCTGTGTCAAAAGTTACATTATTACAGTAACACGTTAGGAAATCAGTCAGACTGAAATATTAACTTTGTCTTATGTTGTTTTTGGCCTTCAATTCACACTGGGTAAGCATATTAAACATCCCTGGTCCACATTAACTCCAAAAGCTTTTCTTTAGTAATAACATCAGAAACGATATTTAGTATACCTGTCAGATTATTCTCCATGTCTGGCTGTCACAGTCACTCACTGACATTAGAAACTACCCAGTAGGTTTGTGAGTGACGCATCCAATTAGCTTATATATAACTAGAAGATGTAAACGGACAATCCTGCTTGAAATAAACTAACACATGACAACATTTTCTACTCAAGAGTCAACTGGGTTCAAAGTTCAAAACTAGACCAAATTAAATGAGGTCCTATGGGAACTTTTTACTTTATCCCTGAGCTAATTTAATTTCTTTCAGGTCAGTCAACATGGGCCTACTTTGTTCACAAAATAATATTTTATTGCATTGTATTGTGATATGTGATATATGTTTCTAAACCGGTCAAAGGTTTGGACA
>JAVQIZ010032285.1:7500-10163 GCA_036023535.2 Galaxias brevipinnis
GTTTTTAAACAATTGTGTTCTTTTGTTGTGGAAATGATTTCCAATTGGTTGGAATGTTTTTCCGTGACGTTTCAAAATGGCTACTTTCTTATTGGTATTTGAATCAATGTGGCACTTCACTAACATTATTAGTATGGCATTTTCTCTCTTTACTAGATAACACTACTAATCAAAACCTAGCTCATATGACAAAAAAAAATCAGGAATCATTCAATCTTGTATGTTTTTTAGACCCAAAAATTAAACAGAAAAAAAAATGGTGAAACGGCCACGTCCCTGTTCACCCGCGGGTTATACCGTGTGTTGTTTCAGGTATCCCTGGAGTCAGGTGTGGTGGTGGACGGAGGGGAGACGCTGGTGGTGGAAGGCTTGAGAGTTGCTCCGGAGGAGCGAGGCAGGGGAGTGGCGGGGATCATCCAGAGCTTCACGGAGGCATACGTGAGGCAGAGGTTCCCCGGCGTTAAGAGAACTAGACTGACCCGTTACGACGACCCAGGGGAGGGCAATCTCATCATGCTGGACAAACGGGTGGGTGAAAACATTAAAAAAAAGAAAATTATTGATAATGTTGTAGACTTTCATGAATAAATCGCGTTTTTTTGTAATGGGAAGTGATATTAATGTTAGTAACCTTCAGGAATATTTGTTTATCTATATTATTAACCATTTCAAGATGATACATGGAAAACAATAAGCGAAAATTTCAATATGGCATTACAAGGTATCAGTCACGATCCTGTAATGCGCATAAAATGCTTTCTCTCAAGACTCCGTCCGTCCTTATCAATTCCCCTCTAAATATACTAAGCTGGGCACGAGCTTCGGCGCCATAATTGTGTCGCGCGCTATCAGCGAGTGGCATCACGTCAGATAAAGGGGCCTGGCAATAGAATCCACACAAAATGTGCGGTTGGGGGAATAATAACAATAATGGTGTCCAGTAGCTGAAGCTAATGGTAGTTCTGTTTTTAATGATTTTATGAAGCTTTAATAATCTGGTCATTCACACATTAATTGAAGTTTTTTTGATCGAGCATTTTGTTTTGGATCGAGAGTTCTGAAAGAGATTAACAAAACAACAATACAAAACAATTAAGACCATTGAAAAACCATTATTTGTATAGCTTTTTTTCCGCTGACTAGAGGTAAAAAACAAAACATGTGCCTAAGTGAAATAAATACAAGTAGGCCTACACATCTTGGGTGCAAGAAAAAGACATGGAGGGAAAATATACTAAAATACTTAAATATTTGATATGATTTAAAAGGCCTGGTCGTTAAAATCAAACAAAATAATGAATTTTTAAACCAAAATTTCAGACACAATTGAAAAATATCAACCCATTAACCGCTTGTGAGAGTAAATGCCCATAGCGGCCTTTTGTCTTCAAAACAACCATTGGAAAGCCTTCTGGGTGTTTAAAGGACATCCTTAAGCTGTTCTCCAAATAAAAACACAATCATGCCTTAGGCCATGGCGACTTAAGTAAATCTATGGGTGCATATGGAGGGATTTGTGAGCTAATAAAATATAATGGGAGATCCCATGGGTTTTCCTCGGCAGAGTTACAATTGGCTGCACACGCGCATCCATCTACAATTGCTTTTATGCCAATGCGTGCTGGCAAGCGCTCGCTAAAGCCTTTTCACGCGCTGCTTCCATTGAAAGGGCATTGCGGCAAGAAAATAGCTCAATAGCAGGTCAAAATAGGGACGACATGTAATAAAACAAACAAACAAAAAATAAACAAACGTTTTTGTTATAATTTTCTTGTTTCTATTTGTTTTAAAAAGTGAAATAAGTATGTATTATTATTATTACTATTATTATTATTATAACAGGTAATGTGACAACATAAATTGTAAAATGTATCAAATAAAGCTGGTATACTGAAAATAATGAATACAACTCAATGTATACATTTAATAAATACAATATCACAGCTGCTATAACACATCATATCAATTGGAATTTGATGGTGATGTTTCTCACACACTGACTCAAGGATAATCCTTATCAGCTGAAAACAGACCCCTTAGACACACACACGCACACACGCACGCACGCACGCACACACACACACACACACACACACACACACACACAGTTCCCATTCATAGTTTGGGGGCTGGCAACGAGACAGCAAATTAAAAAAGAGGCTGATCTACACAGTATTAAATCTACTGTTCTGCTTTGCCTTATTTTATAAACAACCAGATTTAGAATCCTTGGTGTGTTGCTCCTGGCTGAGGGGTATGCGTCTCTGTATACCCTCATTCTATTTTGCCTCATAGTGGCTCTTTGAAGATGCGGTGCAGATACATGATTTCCACATCCTTGTCGATTCAAAAGATCATAATCATGTGTTTCCGAGAACAGATTTTATACATAATGGCTCTGGGCCCTTTTTACATTTTTTTTTCTCGCATGGACACCATCTCAGCCTCATCCATACGTCCGCTAGCTCTCTCTCTCTCTCTCTCTCTCTCTCTCTCTCTCTCTTTCTCTCTCTCTGTCTCTGTCTCTCTCTCTCTCTCTCTCTCTCTCTCTCTTTTTCTCTCTCTGTCTCTGTCTCTCTCTCTCTCTCTCTCTCTCTCTCTCTCTCTCTCTCTCTCTGTGTTATCTTACCTTTCTTTCTTCCTCTTTAATCATGTATTTCCCT
>JAVQIZ010032292.1:0-20164 GCA_036023535.2 Galaxias brevipinnis
GTTTAATTAACCAATACATAATATTAGGACATTTGGACAAACTTGCAGGCCTAAAAGTGGGTCTCATCACGCCATGAAAATGAACAAGAACAACAACAACACATAAAAGAATAACATCAGGCAAGACCAACAGGCTATAAGATATCAGGGTTTACCAACAGGCTATAAGCTGACTTTTTCTCTTAAAGTTTGAGCTACAGGGCTCTTGGAAAGAGGCCACGGGCGAAAAGAACAAACAGTCCTATTTTGATGGACGTAAAATAACTTGGATAAAAATATGGAGTTAGTTAGGCTTTTAGAGGTCATAAAGGAACGCAGTCAATGTCAGATAATGCATGGAGCATAACTGCGACATTTCATGCGTTGACTGTCAAGTGACAGTCATCAGCTGACTTGGGGCGTGTTTTGCTGATTACAGACCATGCCCTTCGAGAATTCAGGTGAAATGTAAAGCTGATCCTTGACAGGATTGGAATACCTTTCTCCAGGATTGCGGCAGTTCGCGCACGCAGCTTCTTCAGCAGTAGCTGAATTAATGCAAGAGGCGTGGCTGACTCGATGTCTACGTGATTTCTAGCGTAGCCGTAGCTCCTCCTTTTAGTTTCACCCCTCCCTTTGTCCAGTTGACAGGATCCCTCACAGGCAGGATTGGAAAGCGCATACAGAGGTATGTCGAAATTTTGTTCCCTTGCCAATTATATGGCGCTAATGTATCACTACTATCTTCTGATGGACTTTCACCTTGAGTTGGGTCTCTGATCCAGCGCTATCAGTGACGAGAGGGAGGCATTGCGGGAGGGGAGGATGCTCTTCAGCAAGGAGCATTGCAGCGAAACTGACAAGTTCACATTGCAGGGGCAAGGCCTCAAATGCGCTTGCTATAAGCTAGCCCCCCTAGCCGGCTTGCTAGATAATGTCTTTTGATAGCGTCGTTGTATAGCAGTAGGGTCAGCATTTATTATCAGGTTGACAGAATAGGAAAATATAATTGCTTAGCTTCGTCACTCGACCTTCACAGACCAGATAGCTAATTTGTGATCGCTGCATATCAAATCAGTTTGTCTACCTTGTTGGTTGGCTAGCTTCTAGCCATTATCTAGCCAGCTAACCAATGCATGCTAAGAGGTACCTTGAGCATCACCATCATCAATGATGCTGCTACTTTATCGTGTCTGCCACCGTGTTTCATAACGTAGTATTGGGCGACAGGTAGCTAGGCAGAATAGAAGCTGGATGGCATTGGTCATCATATTCTCATGGGCAATAGTATGAAATTTGCAAATCAGCTCAGAGGCTCACCATGAATGTAGTTCAGCCACTGCAACGTTTGAACATTTTGTCTTTGGGAAAGTTAATTATTCTCAAAAAGTAAAAACATATACCCTTATATTCTGTTAGCAGCTTTTCCAGGGACGCAGTAAATTAGAAATCAGTCATAGTGATGTCTACAAAAAATGGTGATCCTAGATAGATAGGTTTACATTTATTATTAACTCAAATAATGCCCTCTGCCTATTTGTTTTATGAAGCCTAACACTATATGCGTTTGGGTCTGGGACTAACCTTTTTTTTTTCTGTCTGTCTGTGTGTGTATGCATTTCATTAGTGTGAGTATGAATGGACAAAGCTTGACCTCTGAGTGTTGGAAATGCCATTTCTCACTGTCCCAGTGGTTCTTGAGGGAAGGAGTATGTTGGCCATTGTATGATCTCCTACTTTGCCACATTACCCCTTGCACAACCATTTTGATCTCCTGCTAACGCGTGTGATGAAAGGGTTGCGTAAATTGGGGTGTTCGCGTCAACGCTCATTGTACAGTAGGCCGACCCAAAGGCTGTCATCAGTCCGGGTTGGCTATTACAACGCAAGGATTGACTCTTAGTTTGACCTACCAGTCACCACTAATGAGTTGGTGTTTCAGGGTTCAGCAGTGGTTGTGAATCCACTGCAGTGCTGACAAGAACTATTGAACATCACGGTTTTCCTGATGAACCAGAACACACACACACACACACACACACACACAGAGCGCAGGGAGAATGGTAGACAGACAGATGTGTGCACAAAGCGCATGCCTGCATTTCCCCACGTTGCCAAATCCATCAATTACAACCCCTCAACCCCCACCCCCACCCCACCCCCCTTGCTCTACCCCCTATGCTCCCAACAGTAGTTTTCTCTCCCCCTACCCTTACCAGCCCTTCCTCCCATTGCCTCCACTGCATCAGTAAAGGCATATCCCAGTGCTAACTGCTGTGCTTATTTAGCTTTGCCCTATCAATGTACATTGAAAGGATATTTATATATTTCTCTGTCCTGTCTTTCCCATGCACGTGACCTCTCTCCCCTTTTTTCTTTCGTTCTTTCTTTTTCTTTCTTTCTTTCTTTCTTTCTTTCTGTCTTTCTGTCTTTCTTTCTCTTTCTGTTCCCCCTCTCTCTTTCTTTCTCTGACCTTGGGCAGATAATGGCTGTTCCTCCTACCTACGTTGACCTTGGCAAGTCCGCCAAAGATGTCTTCACCAAGGGCTACGGTGAGCATAGAGGGACATTTACGTCTACTTTAAATTATTTCTGGAAGCATTCAGCCGTTGCACCTAGCGTGACTCAACTGTTACACCTGTCTTAAACAGAACCTCAGTCATTCGAAATGAACCAAACCTTCGGATAACTGATTTCATGCAAACTAAGCAATTTTAGAGGAAAGGGACGAGCATTCCTAATTGACTAGAATGAACCACTAGTTGACTGAGATAATCAATTATTCCTATTAACAACCTTAATTAAAATAAATGATTAAGGCGTTGGCAGGTATCATTGTGGTTACTACCGCCTTGCAAGACAAAAAAAATCACATTACTTTGCGGTCTTCCTTTTATATTCCCTAGTTCTAGATTAGTTGACTGGTAAGTTATGCCTAATGCCCGCCTGTAGATTCCAGGTTTGATAGTTGCACACACGGTTGGCTGAAGCCTAATGTTTTTTTTCCAACTTGTCGTGTACAATCGCCCTCTATCTCTGGCTTACTTGCATTGAGGCCTGTGTAAAAGACCTAAGCAACAGGACTGTTTTCCCTTTGGGCTGTTTTCCTGAACGCATGCAGAGCTACACGCTGTCCCCGGCCCAGCCACTCTTGTACTGTGGTGGGAGGTTGCTGGGTGGAGTAGGAACTATCAAATAGCAGAGAGCTGACTCATCCTTTACTGTGGTCTGTTGTGATAGTGCTGAGATTCCATACGTTAGTCACCCCAGGATATCTCCCCAGTCCAACGTGGGGAAGCTAACCGGTCGACGAGCCCACAGTACCATGCAGGCACTTGTCCTGTGGGTAATAAAGTTATAATCCCATAAAGGCGCTACGCCATAGAGGGTTTACAGAGAAACATGGAACGGAGTCGTGACCTGGGGCTATGGGCCGTGTCCATGGAGCATAATGCACTCGACAGTCAGCGATGTGTGTCAGCTAGCCGTGCAAACAAAGTGGTGGAGTGCAGAATGTAGATACTGGCATTTCATACAAAGAGGCTCGGCACCACCGCTAATGAAGCGAGGGGGATTGATTTTTACGCTGCGTTTTTAAACGTCCGAAACGGCCACTGTGACTTAGTTAGCGCGTCAAATCCACACCAGGCCTGCAGTCAGCACCTCCCCATGTCAGTTTATCCCATGTTCTTTTAATGTGAGGTTCTTAATCATTTAATGATCTTTTTTTTTTCTTCTTCAGGGTTTGGTCTTATCAAGCTGGACTTGAAGACAAAGTCTGAGAATGGACTGGTAAGTGAGTAGTGTCTGCTGCCTGTCATCGTTGTGCGGTACCGCTACAGTCACTCACTTTGAGCGAAGGAGCTCTTTGTCTCTGAGTGCGCGGCAGACAAGCTAATTGTTAAAGTGCCTGTTGGTATCTGATCTCCTGACCCCTCAGCTGTTAACTGTGGTCCAGTGGTCTGGGGCTCCTACAAGTCCCACTTCCTCTCAGAAAAATGGTCCACTTGTCAATCAAATGGCCATGTTCTACTTTAGTTGATATGTTTTGAGTTATTCCCATAGGCTTATGAGACCATTCATTCCATCAAAAACACATTTAAACAGTGGTAGTAGCTCGAACTGTTTTTATCTTCAGATTCATATCCTCAGGTTTTGGCCTCTGACCTCTGACCCCTGTCTGACCTCTAACCCTTACCTGTAGGAGTTCACCAGCACTGGCTCGGCCAACACGGAGACCAGCAAGGTGGCGGGAACCTTGGAGACCAAGTACAAGTGGGCGGAGCACGGGCTGACCTTCACGGAGAAGTGGAACACGGACAACACGCTGGGAACTGAGATCACCGTGGAGGACCAGGTCAGGACCACGGCCACGGCTCCACTAGCCCACGGCTAAGCTACCTTCTCTGGGGCGCTCGCTCTGGCCTTGAGCTCAGACGCAGACAAGGCATATAGGCCTACTCGTTCTGTGTGTTTACATTTGTTTAACTTCTTTCTTTCTTTCTTTCTTTCTTTCTTTCTTTCTTTCTCTCTTTCTTTCTTTCTTTCTCCTACTCTCTCTTTTTCTTTCTTCTTTCTTTCTTCCTCTCCCCTCAGTTGGCCAAGGGCCTGAAGTTAACATTCGATTCCTCCTTCTCACCAAACACCGGGTAAGAAACCAGCGTCAGCGAACCAAAAAAAATAATAACGGTGGGCTCTCTGGCCATACTGATCAGCGTTATGTAGGAGCGCACGTTACGCCACAAATAAATAAACTGGGTGAGCGGCGTTTGGCTTCGGTCTTCAGTGACCCCTGTGACTCCCCTTTGTCTTTCAGCAAGAAGAGTGGTAAGATCAAGACGGGCTACAAGCGAGAGCACCTGAACCTGGGCTGCGACGTGGACTACGACATCAACGGCACGGCGGTCCACGGGGTGGCTGTGGTGGGCTTCGAGGGCTGGCTGGCCGGGTACCAGATGACCTTCGAGGCCGGCAAGAACCGCGTCACCCAGAGCAACTTCGCCGTGGGATACAAGACAGACGAGTTCCAGCTCCACACCAACGTGTAAGGACATTGACCCCCCCACCACCCGCCCATCCCCCCTGATCAGAGGTCGAAGGTCTGGCCTTAGGGTCCTGTGTGGGAAGCAGCCTTTGCATGGGGTTGGCAGTATAGGGCTGTTATAATAGTCTTAATTGCCAAACCCATATTTTTCTAATTTTAAGAATGCCACACAATCCTTGCTTTTAATTTCTGTTACTTACTGAGGAGGGAGAAAAATGAGTGTACCATGACCAAAGTAAGAAATAAAAGATAAGGTAGCTTTTATGTGGGACGTGGTATAACTGAAAATAAATAAAAACGACGTACAAAGGTTCCCGACAGAGCTGTAGCAGTAAACTGTGTGAAAGTGTCGTCTCCTTAAGCTTTGGAGCTTGGCTAAACACTAAAAGCTGGGGGCCTCCTCCCAGGCTGGCTGGCCGCGTTGGTTGTGTGGCCGGTCGGGCACTCCTTGGCCAGTTGTCTCAAAGGTGTTAGGTAGCTAACGTCCCAGTAGTTTATTTTTGTGCCTGTTTCACTCCAGGGGGAGGGGATTTAGCTACTGGTTTGGCATTAAGGAGAACAGGGAGGGAGGGAGAGAGAGAAGGACTAAGACAGCTGAGGAAAGCAAAGGGCTTGAGAGAGGGAGCGAGAGGGAGAGAGGGAGAGAGGGAGGGCAGGTGGTTGAGCACGTTGAATCAGTGTTTGGGTTGTCCTCCCTGCTGGGGCTCTGGTCTGTTTTTCACCGTCCGAATGGTGGCCTGTCACGTCAAACAGCTTTCAGAGCGGTGATCTCCTCACTCAGCTAATCCCCTGAGACGAGTGCACGGCACACAAACAGAAAAGTAGGAGTGTTCTAGTGAACACACCGTCATAACAAGGCTACAGTCCCTGCTGTTATCTTCACCGACGCGCTGGTCCAAAAGATATCTGCCACGTTGTGTCTGCTGCGTCGGCTAACCCCTCTCCCCTGTCTCCCTGTCTATCTGACTGTCTGCCCCCCCCCCCCCCACCCTAACAGCAATGATGGAACAGAGTTCGGCGGCTCCATCTACCAGAAGGTCAACGATCAGCTGGAGACGGCCGTCAACCTGGCGTGGACCGCGGGCAACTCCAACACCCGCTTTGGCATCGCCGCCAAGTACCAGATAGATGCTGACGCCTCGTTCTCCGTAAGGCGCCCCCGCTGCCGCCAATACCAGTCTGAAGCAAATAGAGCGCGTGTTATTGACATTATGTTTTGCGAGCAAAAACTCAAGCCGTTGTCAATGGTGACGTTAATTAGCTGAAGCGGATATTGCTTGCTTGGGTGTTGTTAACTAAATACAGGATGATAAAAATGTACTGTGCGTGCGTGGTACTGTACATTTCTGTTGTTTCTGATATGTTTATGTGCTTCTGTCACCAATAGGCCAAGGTGAACAACTCCAGCTTGGTAGGCTTGGGCTACACTCAGACCTTGAAGCCTGGTAAGTTAAAAGGCCAACATGAGGGTGTTTCCTCATGGTCTACCTCTGTTCTTTATCATTTTAAATAGCGCACAAATGTAAAATAATCGTATCCATTCTTTTTTGTCCGCACCAATTTTTTTAAAGATCGTATCTGTTCTTTTGTCCGCAGGTATCAAGCTGACCCTTTCCGCTCTGCTGGATGGGAAGAACATCAACGCTGGAGGCCACAAACTCGGCCTGGGTCTCGAGTTCCAGGCATAGACCCAGGAAGCACCCCATCCCTGTTCCAAAACCTCCCAAATATTTTATGAGATAGCTGATCCTCACATCCCTGTGTTTCCCCTAGATGTGTGAAGATGGAAGTCTTGACAGCATAAAAAGGTCAAAAGCAGGCAGTTGTGGATCTGTCACTTTTAAGAGGAATAATGTAAGGGAATATATTTTGAAATTGGGTTTGAGCCTGATTTTAGAACAAAGTCTGTAACTCAAGTTTGAACAAGTAGAAGCTGAAAACGTATACAGAAAAAGTTAGTTATTAGAACATGTTCTGTAACTGTCTCACATTTCATTCCCTATCCTTTCATTACATTCATGCAAATACTTTTAAGTTATATCTTTCTTTGGTTCTCAATACTGATCAAATGGAAACATCTGAACTCAATGTACTTCAGACACATTTCTTTTTATTTCAATAAGTGGTAAAGTGGGGATATTTACAGATAAATAACTGGATCACTACATTCCCAACTAAATGGTATACAACACTGGAGAGCTGTCTTATTTCAGTTGGATTTCTTGGAGTTGCCACCTTCCTTCCTTTAAAGAAGTTATAATTCTCAAAAGACTGAATTTGTGACAGCTGTGCAAAACTGGATATGCCTACTCAAGTCCAATCTTTTTGGACAATAGCTCTCAACGAATTGTTATGTAAAAGCGGGGATTTCTAAATTATTCAACTGGACCGAACACACTCCACCAAGGAACGGAAATCTGTCTGTCTGTCTGAAGTTATTTTATGATATGTTTTAGATGTACATTGAGAATGCAGCAGGTTTTAGCTCTGAGAGGCCCTGTTGTGTACATTCAGTGTTTTGTTTCACTTGTCTTCTGTCGGTGCATTTGGTGTGAATTATGTTTTTTTTTGTTACATCTAGTAAAAAACACGATCGTTTTACCAAGGTTCTGTATTCATGCCTGCCTGAGAAGATAACGATAGGCAAAATATTGCCAATTTTTTTCCTTTATAAGAACGGGGATGGTAGCCTGTCCTGCACACAAATCCAATCCTTTCAATAGAAATGATCTGGGGAAAAGAAATGAACAATTCATTTTACAAGATAGTCTTCCAATGTTGGCTGTTGGAACAGAAATGTGTACATGACAGTATTTTCCTCCCTAAAGAAAAAATAAAGAACAATATCTTGAGACAGACTCTGAACACATCTTTAATTTATTTTGACAACGGACAGAATGTTATTATCATACACACACACGTTTTATCTAGCATCCACATATAATACATGTTTTTGCAATACACACTGAGGCTTTCTATTTGAAGAGATGTAGGAGTGGTGGGACAGCTGATGAGGGGAAACCTCAGTGGTTTAAAGTCATTAGCTAACCCAGGTGTAATTGATTTGCAGACCCTGGTCCAAGAATTTTATCCAAGACAACCGAATAGACTGCCAAACTGTCTATTTATATCAAAGATAATTGGGCAATAATTTATGATTTTCCTTCATATTTTTATAGGGGCAGAAAACGTGTAAAAGCAAAAATGTCCTATATACATAAAAAAATATTTCATAATGTCTGCTGAAAGGGTTTACTCGTCACAACTTTTCCTTGACACCTTCAGCTGACATCTGACACGCCGGAAGTACTGTAAGACAGTAACCACGCCCCTTAGTCACGCATCAAGATGGCTACATGTAGGAAGATGGGACGTTGCTGGGGAAATGTTTATTTACTTGCTGGGTTTATTCTGCTTCAGTTATTTATTTGTGGTTGTCTCTCTGCCCCAGTGCTGTCAGGTATATTTATCATTTCTATTACAGTGAATCGTTTAAAGTGTTTATTTATTAGTTAATATAGCTACATTGTCAGACAGCTAGCATGCTAGCTAACGTTTGCTAAAACTAAATGCGTCGATGGCATGCCGGTGAATTTATGTTAGCCTAATATTGCATAGATCAAACAAAAAGGACCTGGCAACTATATACTTATTAAATTATCATTCAAGCTATTAAGCTGTGATCATTTTTATTTCAGATCGTTTAAACGGCTAGCTTGCAAAAATAATACCGTGTTGCATTGTTTTCGTTTTGAGACTTGAGTAATACATTCTCATTAAGACAATTTATTGTGGTTAGTATTTCTCCGGGACCTCCCTCTCAGATGTTTTACTTATACGGCTAACTTGTAAGAACATATCGTGCTCACGATAACTACGTTGTAACCAGGTAATTTGGCTGCTTTCCTAAACATGGCAACGGTAACGGCCGTTATCATCAGCGTGGGTTTACTAACCAAGCCAAGACACCTACTAGCTACACGGTTCTTCTTTGACTGGGGCAAACAGGGAAATGTAAACCTTGATTTTGGATATCAAGAATAACCGGCTGTTTTGACGGCTGGTGGCTTCTCGCCAACCTCAGATCACCGTAGCATTATGCTATGTCCAATATTACAACAGTTGGATCTGAACAATTTAGTATGATTCATGGCATAATTTTCCTCGGTCGGTAGTTAGTTCTAGTTACATTTTCGGGATTAGGAATGGCACATGTAAGCTTACTGTAAATTAACAAGCGCTACATTGATGATAACTAATATTTTGTGACAGATAATACAAATCTAGGAAGACTCAACTAGGAATGAATTAATTTTATTAGAATAGTTTAAAATTGCCACGTTATGCAATTTTCTTTGAAGACTGAGTACAGAGCTACCTTTGTCTCTGCTTTGCTCCAATCACATTTGACCTGCCTAATTATAGTGACTACAGTTTTTTTCCTGGTCCAGCTGTTCTAGGCATATATCTTGAGTTTTTAACGTAATAACTGCACAGTCAAGTGAATTATTACTTCTAAGTATTTTGAAGCTTACCACTGGCCTCACAAAGTTGACACTGTCAAATTCAGTCTACAAGCCTTTTTCAGTTAAAACATTACTGTATCCGCACTAGATCTAGGCATGGATTATTTTATATTTTTGCATGTCAGTTTTGTACTATAATACTATAGACTACAGCATAGTCTATCACACATAGGTTATCACACTCTGTATGAAATAAGTTTAGCCCTTAAAAAATGTTGTGCTACAATGCTCTCCTTTATCTAATGCAGTGGCCCATGGTCAATGGATACGTTCTTTAAATCAACCTCATACTTGTAGCCAGACTTTCCCTACTGGCCCCCACTCTACAACTTAACTGAATTGACAGTGACTCTGGCTGGTTCAATCGTGTCATTGATTTGAGAACTGGCCACAACCATGTGACGGGGGGAGTTGGTCTCCAACAAAGAGCCCTGTGTTTGGGTGCTGAGTTGACTGTGTCTATGTGCAACCTAGCACTGACCTAGCACTTTTAGAGAAGGCTACATCAAGTCAACGCTCAAGTATGGCTTAGTCTTTGTGTAAAAATAAGGTTTACTGACTCGCATGATACTTAAGGGTTATCGGATCAACAACATTGCAAATGTTTTTAGATGAAGTGCTCTTCATAGCAAATTTACCTCTCAACTTATTTTCTTCGCTCTACAGGTTCAAATGACAAACCTCCAAACAGTCCCCCAGTCGGGACAGCAGACAAGGGCAAAGCTGCTGGGGCCCAGAATGAGGACATAAAAACAACCGTGCCGCAGGATGCCGCTGTCAGTACAGCTGGTATGACTGAGCCCAAGGAGCAGACGGGATCTACCCCCGTCAACAAAGACATGGCCGACACACCTAAAGGTCCTGCAACCGCCGGTAAAGCCACATCCAGTAAGGCCAATGATGTGTCTGTCATTGCCGACTCCACTGATGTGGGGAAAGTGTCTGCAGGTGGTCTTGATAAGGATGCCGCAGATGGTACCAACAAGAACCCAGCAGATGATACCAACAAGAACCCAGCAGATGATACCAACAAGTACCCAACAGATGATACCAACAAGAACCCAACAGATGATACCAACAAGAACCCAACAGATGATACCAACAAGAACCCAACAGATGATACCAACAAGAACCCAACAAATGATACTGATAAGGGTCCAACAGATGATCCCAACAAGAACCCAACCGATGATACCAACAAGAACCCAACAGATGATACCGATAAGGGTCCAACAGATGATACCAACAAGAACCCAACAGATGATCCCAACAAAAACCTAACAGATGGTATGAGTAAGGATGTCACAGACGGTACCGATGAGGGTCCAACAGACGGTACCAACAAGGACCCCACAGATGGTATGAGTAAGGATGTTACAACTGGTACCGACAAGGATGAAACAGTGAAGTTGAACAAGGGAGCAGAAAAGCAAAAGTCCCCTGTGGTGCCCAGTGTGAAGTCTGCTGCTGCTGCCACCACCACCACCACAACAGCAGCTCCAAAGCCTGGCACTACCACCACACCCCCCTCCGCTGCCAACCCAGACCCGGACCCAGAGGCAGAACAGCCAGAGCCCACAATGTTCACGGAGGAGAAGCCCGGCGCACTGCCCGTCGGTACCACGGACAGCTACGAGGTGGACGAGTACGAACCGGATGAAGGGGCGCCCAAATACGACAACCGGGACGACGGCGGCAACGAAGACGACGACGACGACGAAGACGACGAGTTCATAGACGACCCGAGCAGAGACCTGGTGGGGATCAGCCGAGGAGCGGAGGATTCTGGGAAGACGGAGGTGAGGGTGAGGGGGAACAACAAGATCTACGCCACGCAGGATGAAGACTCCCACTTCTTCTTCCACTTGGTCATCTTGGCCTTCCTGGTGGCTATTGTGTACATCACCTACCACAACAAGCGCAAGGTCAGCACGCTCCTCCTAAATCTAGACCATTTTTGTTGTTTTATTTTCATGTATTTATTTATTTTCTTTATGAATGGAAAGGGTACAAAGAGTACAGGAGTTGTTTGGCAAGAACGCATGTCTGAATGAAATTATAAAAATATTACATGGCACATCCAACCCATTTCTAGAACAGGTACAAAGTACTTAAAACATGTTCCAGTGTATCACAGAAATCCTCCAAGTATAGATTTGCAATGTTCAGAAGTAGAATGTAAAATCTTAAGCAGCAAAATCACCCACTTGACTACATATGCTTCTGACAAAAAGACTTGATTGAAATGTTTGAAAAGGAGTTCCTCGTTCACACGTAGGTATCATCTGCTCCTTCCATCCAACCGGTTTGTAACTTGACTCCACCTCCGCTCCCCCTTTCCAGATATTCCTGTTGGCCCAGAGTCGTCGTTGGAGGGATGGCCTGTGTTCTCGCACGGTAGAGTACCATCGGCTGGATCAGAACGTCAACGAGGCCATGCCCTCCCTCAAGATGACACAGGACTACATCTTCTGATCAGCAGTGCGCCAAAACGGACGTTACCAGTCTGTGGCGATGCTTACTTTACCTCCCAGCTTGGACCCCCACCCTCCCCCCACCCCCAAACTTCAGAGGCGAAACTTTGAAGACTTTAAGACTTGTTTATGATTGAATGGAAGGCACTGCTACTTAATCATTCAAATTGTTTGTTTTTTTAAAGTATGACTGTGTAGGATGATTAAACATTTTTATGTTGAACTGGATATTGTTTCTAGGATAAAGATTGATTAAGAATAGTTTTTGGGGTGACAGTTAATTGTCTCTGTTGGAGAAGTGTTTCTGCCTTACCGTCTCCCTGTAACACTTTAGTGTCTTCTAGCATACGGTTTGGTTTGGTTTGTGCTTTGTGGCAGATAATAGCTGAGGGCTGCGGAGTAATTGTCTTTCTTAGAGCGGTTAATTCATGACAAGTGTAACATTACTTACTGATCAGTTAACCGGGGCCTTTAGTGTCTGCAACACAAAGCATTTGCTTCACAAAGCACTTGCGGTATGCTTTTGTATAGCAGACAATGCACGTAGTCAGTGCAACTGTACTGAAATCGTTTTTTTTTTTATATTGTCTGGTATAAACTATAGCCATGCAAGTGAGGAAGAGAATTAATTCAATTGAGACTCTTATTATAAGGATGTTTAAGTGTGAAAAGTTAGATTTATGAACTTGCCTTTGATTTACTTTCTTCTTCGGTTGCTAAATCCTTTATGCCCATTTTTTTTTTCTATGTTCAAGTCCCAGGGCCGGTCCTATTCTCTTTACTTTTATGACTTCAATGAAGTCTCCTTCATTGTAGATGTTACTCATTTTGACATTTAGGCCATAGATCTCCCACTGGGCTGATAGAAGATTGCCTGGAAAATGTTGAGGACACAGAGTTGGGCACTATTCCATATCATTAAAAGTTTTGAAAGCTGGGATGCACAATATTGAAATACTGCGTTTACGAAATAAATACATAAGTTCATAGAAGGAACGTTATTTTCAATTATTGAACTGAAATGTCAGTTTCCAAACAAGGAGGAATTTGACCCTAACAGCAGGGAATTACGTTGACTTTGCACTCTTTCCTGGCATGCATGTTAACTCTCAAATGCTGTCTATAGACTTTCACTTTTTGTTGCATCGTTTGAGGAGACTTTTAAGCTGATTTAATGCTACAATTCCCTGTGTGCCCTTTTCCTTGAGGAACACGAGAAGTTTGCTTTTCTTGTTTTCACTTTTACAATATAATCCGTGGAACATCCGTGGTGAATGGGGACACAGGTTTAGTTTTCAATGTGTGTGTCCCATTGGAGTGAGCATTCAAACCAAATCCTTAATTCCCACACATTCATCGGTCGCTGCTCTGTTCTACTGTTCCTTCAAACATATTGTAGGCGGTAATGGTGCACTTAGTTTCGCTTTGTCTCTTGACAGGACTTTTATTTTGGCGTCATCGCACAATGTGTAGAATAGAACAAAGAGCGGTCATGCATGAGAAGGAAATATTGAGTTGCCTCTGTGTACAGAGGAAGGAAGGCTTCTTGCAATCAACTGTAGAAACTACAATCTCTTTTGTCAATAAAGCACAATTGTGTCACAAGTGTTAGTTTCTGTTTCTTGCCAATATTGAAATGACGTAATCCCCCCCAAAAAACAAGATTTAATTATATCGATGAATTATTTTTTTAATCCATTGCATTTCCCCCCTCATAAATAGCACTGTTCTACCTTTACCGTACGTATATAGCCATTCAGTTGAAATGGAGGGTAGTGAAGGATGTGATGGTGAGCAGTGCCATCACTTACAGGAAGACACCCTGGCAAGCTACCCTCCATTTTCTCATCATGATCAAAAGTAGTCTTACAACATCAGTCATTGTCGCATTTCTTCTTTCTCCGCTAATAACAAAATAGATTTTTTTTTATCCACCCAAATAAATATTCACATTATAATTATAATTTGAAGCATTCTGAGCTTGTAAGTAGATAAATGCTGATTCGTGGTCACTGTCCCCTAGTTAAAGAGCTTTCATACAATAAAATGTCTCTTGGCCGCTAATGTCCGGACATACATTGATCTCCTCATCTTATCTCAGTTAGAAGCATAGTCAAAAGATATAATCACAGTACCTTTTGGCAGTGCTTCAGAAGGTGATGAATGCAGTAAAATCATCCATCCACAGGAGGGCAGTAGGTAATCATGAATGCGTATCATCTGGCAACGAAAAGCGGTAAAATATTTTAGTTTTGATGCAACGAGTTGAAGACAAAGTCGGACTTATGAGGACCAAGGCTTTATTTGTTTGCCATCTTAAAACATTATAAGATGAAAATTAACTTAGATCAATTCTGTGGTTGCTCAAGGTCATTGGAAGACTCATTAATCTCAAGGTAATAACTCGCATTTAATCAATCGAATTACTCGTTATCAGTTTAAGAGAAAATGCATAAAAACAAACTTACTGCAGTGGCGAAAACAGCATTAAGATCAACTGCAATTTAACCCCCTTCTTTGGAGGATCCGGATTTGTTATTTTTTCCAAATCTTTTGCATCGCATGGAATGTTTCTGCAGCAGTTTCGCAGTAACTTGGGGGTCTGCCTACTTGCTGACATGTCAATATATCGAGCGAACCCCGGGTCGGAGAAAACAGCGGGGTCTAGAGTCAGGGCCTTCAAGGCATCTTTATTCAATTCATACACACTTGAAGCTTTATAGACAGAGTTGGTGAAGGAAGTGTTTCTTTTGGGAAACTCTTAAGTCGGGGTCATGTTTGAGAGACGTTTCTCCTGTATATTGTCTAAGCCTTGATGACCTTAAGCCTCTTTGTAATATACTTTGAAAGCAACAATGAAGTCAAATAGAACTCTTCGTTTTTATATTTACATGAAGGATATAACATCAACAGATTGATTGGCAAGTTCAACTCTTGATAAACTAGAGTGTAACCCTGCAGAGGGCAGACATCTGATAAGATGTACATATGGAAACATAGGATGTTCACTGTAACTTACCATTGATAATGCAAATGTTAATGTGGTATATGGCTAATACTGTGCTTAAAAAAGAGAGCTTATTTCAAAAGGCCTTTGGTTGTCATCTTCATTCATTTGTAGTTTCATAAACGATTTCGGGTAATGCCAGGACGGGGCCAATGTCTGGGTGTAAACAAAATATGCTTAAAAAGGTGTTATGCTCCAAGGACCCCAAGATTAATTTGGTTTAATAATTGTTACTGGTTTTTCATTACTTATATGTTAACGTCTTCTCTGTGAGCAAATTAAAATGATTTTTTAACACTGGGCCAACTGCGAAACCTATCAAAGAACAAAAGGTTTTCATTGGTTATTACGCCTAAAGAATGACTTTATCTGCCTGACTTTTTACACCCTGGCTAATTACCGTTCAAAGGATTTAAAAAAAATTAATTTCCCCTTTCTGCTTTGAGACAAGGTGTAACACAATACTATTAATACTGACCTCTTAAGATTTCTCTTTCCTTTTTAATATCTTTTTCTTTCTCTCATATCTTAATCTTGACAAGGCTCAACACCTCTAAAAGTTTTGTCTGGAGAATTGAAGGCTATTCTCTTGGATTACGTTTTTTATTTTTTAAATACGCTATCGAGCTTGTCAGTGATGTCGTCTCTATGACCAAGGGAGGCATTGGAAAAGTGTGTACTGTGTAGAGAAACTTAAT
The DNA here is from genome assembly GCA_036023535.2 of Galaxias brevipinnis. Classification (NCBI taxonomy): domain Eukaryota; kingdom Metazoa; phylum Chordata; class Actinopteri; order Galaxiiformes; family Galaxiidae; genus Galaxias; species Galaxias brevipinnis. The sequence goes on from JAVQIZ010032292.1 coordinate 15,729, forward strand.
TACCGTCTTAGATTCCCTCTCCCCTAACGATCTTATCCGTTTTTTTTCATTACTTCCTCACCCTGAAGCCCTGGCCACTTCCTTTAAAAGGTCTTCTTAATAAACGGTTATACCACATCATGTTACCGCTGGTCTGTTGTGTATGACGACGTCACGTAACATCCTCTACAAGAAAACTTTATGTGCGCTATAGTGCTCAAACCCCTTTCCTCTGTGCTTTCTCCTGCTACGAAAGGCGCCAAACACCCCGTCTCATTTCAACATCCCCGTGTTCTCAGGTAAATGCAGCAGACATCATTACACTCCAGTGTGTACTACTCCACCTCCATTCCACCTACCCCCTCTATGGAACCGCTTTGCTTGAACTGTTTCTTAAAATGATCCCTTTAAAAGGCCTTTTCTCTGAAGAAAAACTAGAAAAGCCTATGTAAAAAAATCGAATATAATTTAATATTACAGAACTAATGACACCATTGTTAAAATCTAAAATTCATGATACATTTTAACTGGCAGAAAAGGGTACTGGTCCTCCAGACAGCGTATATGTGTGGATGAAAGGATCCTTCCAAATGTTCTTTTCAAAAGACTTTCCAATGTGGTTTCTTGGTGGACATTGTATCAGCTCATGTCAGCCATTCTTCATCCATTCTTCTCTTTCTCTTTATTGGAGTTTTTCTTTCTGTGGAGCCATTCAAAAATCCCTGCTAATCTCCTGTCGTGTCCCTCGTTCTCTCAGACTCTCTGGATCCATCTCCCTCTCTCTCCCTCTCTCTCTCTTTCTCGTAATGCTCTTTTCATCCCTTCCTTCTTAAATGTCTTACCAGTTCCCTTTATATGACAATCTATCCCAAGAGTTGAACTTCTCCTTATCTCACTGTTCCTTCTCTATCTCTTTCTATGCTTTGTGGACAGAGCTTTTGGCAGATTTGTCTGCATGCTTGTTTTCTTAATAATATGATGTAAAGGATTTATGCTCCTCTGTTTCTGTGCTCTTCCAGCTTAGTAGGAAAAGCTCTGTTTCAAGCCTTTTTCTGCATTAGTGACTCAGAACAACATGACAAGATGCTAAACCTAACATATCTTGGTATTGCTATTTTCCATTTACCTTTGTATTTATATCTCACTACATACTCTGGTATATTAGCATCAACGCTTGACCTTTTAAAAGCGTACTAAGCTATTCTGGAGCTACGGTCTGATATGATGACAGCCAGTTTAGTCAGGAAATCATGACACCAGATCTTGATATTTCTATGTCTCAGTTGTTTCAATAATCTATGTGATGTGGCACACTGAACCTACTAAAAAAGCATTGTTTTCAATCTATGGCCATAACTCAACCAATGACCAACACACACACAAACATACCTGCTGTTGTGTGTTCTTTGTCACAACATCATAGACATGTGTGTCTGCCGTTGTGGCCCAGGCAATAAACCAGCTGATTAACGATCTAAGATGTGACTGTTGCAGCCAACTAGACCACAGAATCCCATCTCTAGTCTGTTTAGGGGGATCCTGTTGTGTATGTGCTCTACATCCCATAAGTGTTTTTGTGCGCGTGCAACCCAGTCCTCTACCGTTTCTATGGAACGTGTGTTATCCTCATACGAGTAGGACCTGCCTGTGATTGGAGGAAAAAAAAGATACACCCACGTCCAACAGTGGAGTGGAAATAAACAATACTGAAAGGAGAAAGCACGCAAACTTTACAGCTGAAATATTAATAAGGTAATGTGTCCGTGTCAGTTTGAAAAGTGACGTTATTTCCTCAATGCTCGCTGTCCTTGATGAACTTCTGCTTGTTCAGGACTTCTCTCCTCAAAGCCTGAAACGGCAGTCCCTCCATCGCCGCGGCGACCTTTCCATCTGCTTTCAATGTGACAGCCCTTAGCCATGTCTGAGTAAGCAGGAATTTCCCTACTGTCAGGTCAAGCGCAATGGGCTCAAATTATGGCTGCCATTAATATGTTATATGGCCGTTGGCAGATTGGATCAGCTGACATGCAGTGAATGGGGAGACCTTGCCCTGGTGCCAAGATTTTGTAGTCACCCCTTTGGCACGCACCTGAGTGTGTTTTGAAAGAAGGACTTTTTGTGTGGGTTACATTTTTTTTATATTAGACCCACATGTGTGATTTGCGCGTTTGTCCTCTGCAAAGTAAAGGCCATCGAATACTCAGTCACTGTGTCCAATTCCTCCGTGTTAGTTCGAGCAATAAATACAGAGTAGCAATAAAAAAACTCTCAAGAGGAAGTGTACATTAGTCTGCTTGGATGGATTGACGCATTGCACTCTGTTTCGATTCTAGTGTGAGAGACATAGGGACTTTGACTTTTACGGGCTTCTTTTACTCAAATGACACAAATGCATCGAACCCCTGGACACAGAATACAGTATAACCTGTCTTATTAAACCTAGATAGAAAATAGAACAACCCCCATCCCAAACCAAAAACACACACACCATCACACCCCCAACAGGCTTCAAAAGTGGCAGGATCTGATATGAGAGAGAGTGAGAGTGAGAGAGTGATGGAGAAAGAGAAAGAGGGAGAGCTGTAAAGACACAGGACTTTGTATTGTATGGCAGAGCAGAGCCCCCTGGTGGCCCTAAGCATTGCTCTCATTAATGAGATCCTTCATTCATTGAGGTTATACAATTGGATCTCTTGGGAGGGGAGGAAATTGCTTTTTTTTTCTGGAGGAGACTGTTGCAAAGACAGAGAAAAGTAGAGAGGGGAAAGGGAGACGATGTTATTGACGTTGCCGTTGATTGTGTGCAGCCAAAAGGTCTAACGCTGCACTAAAAAAACAGCCGGCAACAGAATATGAACTAAGCCACAGAGAAACGTCTCCACTCAATTTTGATTTGGAGTGCTACTTTTATTCTCCTCCGTAGAGGGAAGTACCATACCATCGCACTATATAACAACTACACACACACACACACACACACACACACAATATATTTATATATATATAGCTTTCCGTTCACGGATATTGGTTTCCTGTTTCCTCGCTGTCCTGGGGGTCAGTTGATTACAGGAGGGTAATCTCTGTGGTTCGTCTAGTCAGGTCTCTTCAAATTCTAATTGTTTACAACGACACTTTTTAATTGGAAAACATTTCTTAATTGAAAATCCTCGCGGGCACAGATGCGGAGATCAATCGATATCGACAGAGGTGCTCCATTGTTTTGACACTGGTCTTTGATGGCGGGGCGACTCCGACTTGAATGGAAATTTCCGGACGAGGAGTAGCTTGGGAGGGCAGCCGCAATTAAATCCTTATAAGCCTTTATTCAGCCAGATTTCATCCCTTATCTTCCACCAGAACTCTTAATACAGGGGCCAGGACCCAACCTGCTCAGAGAAACCATTTGAACACAAGAAATCTAGCCTGAAGAGGAACGTGAGAAACAATCCATAAAGTTACTGCCTACCTGATGCCGGATTACCAAGTACATACTGTGTAGAACTAGAAGCAACTAAATACATAAAATGAAAAAACCACTTGCTGCTATTACACAGCGGCAATTAGGAGTTTTGCTTTTGACTGTAAATAACTGATGTAAGGGCTCCTGTATGTGATAATAGTATCGAGCTAGTGAAATGTCTCAAGATCACTCCGGGTCCCAAGGTCAATTCCCTGGTTTGTAACCTCTTAAGTGTTTGGTCTATGTAACCTCTGCCTGATCGCTGCTAGTGGTGCTCCCGTTAGCGCACTTTAGCGAAAACGTTTAGTGATGGTTTCTGGCGTAAGAGGAAAAAAGGGATAAATCGATGAATGACCTAAGGCGACCGTAACCATCACACTATCCCCTCCATTGGCAGAGTAATAGCAGGGGACCTGGGTCAATAGTGTGCCCCCTCTCCGTACACAGCACCCAGGCTCCCTCCTGCTCAGCAACACAGAGAAAATCACAGACCAACAGAGATGGTCAACAGTCATCTGAGAGGGAAAAAAAAGAGTCAAATTGGAGTGTGGGATGTAGTCGTGAGCAAATTGGGGTTAAACTGTAATATTATATTTTGCTCCCAATGCACGCCGAATCCGAAATGATTGATCAACCTTTCAAGCAAAGGTGAACTATATATAATGACGGTTTTAAAATGTTTGTGTGAGCCTACCGGGCCGCAATGGACCGATGTACCCTTTGACCTTGTAAGCTTTGCAACAGGGTTTTGCGGAAGGGGACGGTCGGACCCCATTTTGTTTCGCCTCCCCTTCCTGCCAAAGCAATGACTTCCCTCGTTCCGCTTCTTGTCCTTGTCAATTCTAAGGGAGCTGCACCACAGAATGCTTTTAAACGCTGCCGTCCCTAATGGCCCATGGTTTCCTCTGCAGGGTCGACCGGACGGAGAGGGGGGAGGGGGGGGGGGGGGGTGTCATTGGGAGAGTTGCTTATGGAGTGCAAACAGATGAAGAGGGGG
>JAVQIZ010032336.1:0-23383 GCA_036023535.2 Galaxias brevipinnis
TATATATATATATATATATATATATATATATATATATATATATATATATTGCTTATTTTGTCTGTCAGCTAAAAGATACCATGGGAAATGTTGGGGTTGGGTTTCTAGTAGTCTGCTGAAAGTGTAATGCTTTTGGTAATTTCGGAAACAACAAGTAAAGAAAGAAAGTGTGCATTTTAAGACTCCTGTGGTAATGTGACTTTTCTGCTGTTAAAGAAAGTGTTTGCTTGCTTGAGCAAAAGCATCCCTCTCCGATCTAGTAGTTACAGATACTGGGATCTAGTTGAGGAACATTCCATTATGTAACTTGCACTGTTCCAATCCTGTCAGACATTCATGGAAAACCCAGCTTTCCAAGAAGAGTGAATGTTTGGGTCATAGAGGTGTAAGTGATTTCTCTGTCAAAGAATAGTATGGCAAATAAGACGTTAATGATGCCGCACTTATAGAGAACCTTTTATCCAAGTAGAATAACTTTTAAAAAACAGGTCTATTTAATATAAACAATACTATTACCATGTTGAAGTGAAGTTAATGAGTTTAAGTGAAACATTATGTCCCACCTCTGTCTTTCTGTTTAGGGAGGAAAATATTGCAACTGATTATGACTCAAAGGCAATAATGGGATTTTATTTCAGGGCTAGAGATTTTGAAAGTAGAACAATGAACCAGCAAATCCTGTTTTTCATGGTACAGTAGGACCTCCATTAGTCTTGTGTATATGTTGTTGGTGGTGATGTTTTCCATTACCAGAACACATTGTACAGAAGCATGTTGTAACATGACAATGGAATGCTGTGGGGTGTGAACTAGCCTGTATGACATGACTGTTTGCACAAAAGGGACATGGGCCCCAGTGGAAATGCTAACTGTAAAGACGTCTTATTGTCAGGGTGCCTGCAATAAAGAGTCCTATTGAGAATGGTCATGTGACCGAATCACAAGCTAGAGAAAGAGTCCCAGAATCCAGTAGGAAGAGAATGTAAAGACAAGAAAAACTAAAGACATAGTTTGGTAAAATAGAAATAATCCAAAATTCAAAGAGCACATTATGTTGGTGGTGGTCAAAGTTACTTCATTCATTCATTTATTTATTTATACCAAATGTTGAGTTTTATACCTGTGCCTATTGTGGGTGAGTGACCAAGTAGGGCCTAAATTTTGTTTCACTATAATTGGTTAATTGAACAGAAATCCCCTTTTCAAAATGACACAACATAACATCAAAATACAATTCACACATTGCATATGAAATGACTGTCTTTTCATTTCATACAATCTTCTAACTATCAACTAATACACCGCTCAAAATCAGATTTTGTTTGATCCCATGTACCACTGCTCCAGACAATGTTTTCAGGTTTGACATTATGTATGATTTCCACCACCACAATATGCAGGCCACTGGCATTGCTTTTGCAATACTACTGTAAAACATTATGGTGCAATGCAAAATCAATCATCAGTAATAAGTATAACAGGATTAGTATTCAGCGACAACATAGCGACAATATGGAGCAGGCAGGTTATGGATGTCACAGTAAAGCTATCGCAGTGAGATGAGGAGGAAGAGGCCGTGGTGGGGGAAAGAATGGCCGTATTCCTTCTGAAAGGTAGCAGTGGGCCACTTTTGAGAGGTGCTGAAGGGGCATTTTAGAAAAGTATTTGTATTTCAAACCAGTCATTTGAGGAAGATGTTTTTGTTTTGACACTTTGGGGTAATACTTAAATTTGTTTAACCTACGAATGTGATTTTCTTTCATACCGTACATTTCCAGTGTTCAGTGATTCCACAGTTTCTGTCTACTGCTCATTTAATTTTAAAAAATATTGAAACATTAATCACGTTTTTTTCCACTTCAATATTGTAGGATTGTACCAACAACTGAACTGTTGTTGTGTGGGTGACCTAAGCTAATTTGAAATTTCATCATAAATTAGTGATGAACCAATGGTTCTGAATATACAAGATTTCTTCAAAGAAATATTTTTAAAATGCGAAATTGTATTTGCATCTGGTTAGTTTGTATCTCATTGTGTTATACTGATTTTACATATTTAAATTCGTTACCTTAGTCTGATGGCTGATATTATGAGATGTATTAAAGGAACAGTGGCTTCTTTTTTGGCCTCCTATTCAAAGTCTTTCACCTAAACTAATCATAGAAACATTAACATGTATGCTGCAACATACCTTTTCCTCACATGTTGTACTCATCCTTGAATGCAATGAATATTAACCACAGTTTGCATTTTAATGTGTCTTTTTGGACTGTGAATGTACCTATCTCAAGGATTGTATAAGACCTTGTGTTTGTCGCTTTGTCTCTTTAAATGTGTTCATGCACTTATATTCCATGAGTGTGTGGGGGAGAGTTGGTTGTGAACGGGGAGCGGTTGCTCATTTTCATACAGTCCAGTGTGTAACTGTAACTGTGTTCTGCTCAGTCCAAGCTGGGCTTCACAAAGCACACTTTGTGCTAGTCAACGGGATAGGGCCTGCAGCTGGGACACCATAAGCAGTGGTCACCTCTCACTGTTCCCTTTCTAGTAATGGGAGATTGGACAAAATACCTACTAAGCTTTTATAACACTGAAGAAATGTAAAATGTAGCACTAAATGCCAAAGTGCATGCAGAAGTGAGGGAACAGCAGTTTCCTGTTTCTGATAAATGATGCCATACATGTTACCTTATGTGCTTAGGCAGCACAGGTTTGTGTGCCCATGAACATGTTGTTGTCTACCATCCAGGGTGCTGGAATCCAAGGTTTATGAACTGCATTGCTAGAATGGTCTTGAAACTGAATTGAAGTAGTTTGTGTTCACATTGGTTGAGTCATCACTGAGGAAATGTTTTTTGTTTTTTTTTGCCTGTCAAGACAACAATTTGGTGACTCCCTTTCCTCATAGAAATCCATTGGGCTAAAATGTATGTCTCATTTTACACAACGTCATAGCAAGATACACAATCTGTCTTGGGGACTACAACATATGGCAATATTGGAGATAATGCCTTGGTAAAAAAAATAATAATAATGGTACGCTACTGACAAACATTGTTTGTTCTTTTTGTTGTTTTACAGACTAAAGAATGTTCAAGAAAAACAGGCTAGGAATATTGAAAATGCTGTGGGTTCACAAACAAGAGTCTTATTGACAACCTCCTGGGGAATGAAAGATTCCTCTGTCTAATATTGCCCTGCAGGAACATGATGTTATTGTCATGCAGGCTTTGTTAGCAGCGCCACCACGATACCACAAGGCAAACCAAGTGCCATTTCCCTCTTAGTCTTTGTCAGGAGAAGATACACAAAGGAATACTGTCGAAGGAAAAAATATCTTCCTTAGACATGTGAATGTTGGAATATGCATCTTGTTTCAAGAAATCTTAAGTGAAATTATCTTACCCCATGGAGTTGCGGAACTATTTGTTTATTATTTATTTATCTGTTTATTTGGCTCCGCTAACACAAACAAATCATAATCTCTTGTTACTTATTACTGTTAACTAATAAATGGCACTTGTAGACCTGTTGCAGAAAATAACAGTATCGTATGATATTGTTTAAAATAAAAATACAATGTGTCACACTGGGCCGACCCACAATGCTGGCGTTGATGCAAGTTAACATGATGTAATTTGCGCTGTCCCCGTCCGCAATTTCCCTAGTAAACACTGCAAATATCCCCGCACACGTTTAAGACTCCAAAAGCAGTGAATGCAACGTAGTATAAACCATCTGAAAATCATTGTCAATATCTATTGTTTTTTCTAGCCAGACTTCGCAAAATTGTTCTGTCTGCAGTCAAACTGTTCTATCCGCGATCACGAGCTTCAGCCAACGTTACCATGACGTTGTGCATCCTCATAGTCAAGTTGTCGAAAAAACGCAGAGCCTAGGCCTACATCCTCCACAGCGGAGAGTTAAAACTAGCCTACTAAAAACTCCACCTTCGTAAGGATGCTTATCGTGGGCTGCTCGGTTTTTTTAACTAGTAATAGGCTGTCCAGTGAGTTTTTGGGCTATAACCGCAGTTTTCTTTTTCACCGAGCGTTGACATTATTTTCAGAAACAGATTGTAGGCACTGGTAGTTCAGTTGATGTGTCCAAGATAACTTACTCACTTTTTGTTATTGAAATTCGTTGTTGAGGTTCCTCATGATATTTCAAGGGATCACACGTTATATTTGGCCGTTCTGCTGGTTCTCCACACCTTCGACATATACATGCCCCTCAGTTCGCATGAAAACAAAAGCAGCATGGGCCAAGATTGAAGAAGATCATGTGGGAAAGATACGTGTTTGTGTGTGTGTGCGTAAAAAAAAAAAACGACTGGCAGTTATCGGCATGGGGTATCGGTTCATAGGCTACCTATAAGATGATGATCGATTGTGCTTATTGATGCCAGTCAGCCGATACCTAGCAAGTCCGATATTTCAGTGTGAATCCCTAATATCTACAGTTAGGGGCTCATAGTTAGCTCTGAAAACAGTAATTTTACATAACTTTTTTTACAGTGTTTCCTGTGTGGCGGGGCGGAGGGCCCAGCAGTGGTGGGGGATGGAGCCAGGGCTGGGGCTTGGGCCGCTGCATGAGATGGGAACACGCAGGGCCTGAAGATGGGACCCAGGCCCCAGCATTTGACTGCCCTGTTTGGTGTGTCCTCTGTCGGGGAGGACGGGCCAGAATCAGGGAGGCTTGCCAGAGAGGCAGGGGGGCCATCCGACTGCCCACAGATTTGCTGAGCATCAAGCTCCCACAGCTCTTTGATATCCACCAAGTTCCCAAGGTAAGAACACTGAGAGAGAAACTATCATAATGAAGTCTTATTATGTATAATGCACTACTTTCGAAATTGTATCATCATCAGCAACCGATTTAAAAGTTACGTTTAGTTCCAACAGTTTTTCGAATCACCTGCATTTTTTTTTTTGGAAAGTCTGATTAATGTGCATGTTATATTGATATGAATAGATCTTTGTAACGAGAGAGAGAGAGAGAGAGAGAGAGGGATTGGTATGGTGGTGACATGTAGGACACTGCTAGTCTGCTTTAGGATTAGTATTAAAAACTAGTGGCCCGAACCCAAGACTAATGTTTTAACATTCACTGTTTACATTGGTCTTTGTTCATTTATGATTTATCACTGCTTCTGATTGGGCCTTAGGTATTCCGTGAAGACAGCATTATCTCGGGCTACCGCCATCCCCAGAGCTCTGCCCTAGACTGCATCCTCAGCAGCTTCCAGATGACCAATGAGACAGTCAACATCTGGACCCACTTCCTGCCCACGTGGTACAGTTCAGGTTTACGTAACACATGCTTTGTGGAAATAGTTTAACCAAATGTTGTAGCAAGAAGGTGCCTTTAGTGTTTGTGTCTGCGGTAAAACATGATCAACGGAAATGTCCTTTTGTTTCACAGGTACTTCCTTTGGCGCTTCACTGTCTTATGCTCTATGTTCAACTTCCTAACTGAGAGCTTCACCTGGCCCCTTTTGGTGTACATGCTGCTTATCTGCATCTACCCGTTCACCTCCAGCTGTGCTCACACCTTCAGCACCATGTCCCAAGAGGCACGCCATATCTGCTACTTCTTTGACTATGGGGCACTTAGCCTCTACAGCCTGGGTAAGAGTTTACTCATCTTCCACCAGTATAGTTTAACCTTATCTATTTGAATCCATCATACCAATAGAGGCAATGATACTCAGTCGACCACATAGCTACCTTACTTTCAGGTGAAATTTAACCGAGTTTTCATATTCTAAAATCCATATTAGAGATTAGAACTTCAGGGGTGTGGGAGTTACAATACAGTCATCCTCTTTGGTTGTCCCACCTACTGAAGTTCAGCTATTTGTGGGGAATTAATACAAATACATAAAAAAAATTAAATGTGCAAAGTTGTATTGGAAAAAGAAAATGTTCCTCAATTACAACTCAAGTTATGTCTTGGTTAAATCCCTAATCTACCATAAAAAAAACTCAGTGGAAACATTTTAGGTACATCATTTTATTTTCTGGACCAGGAAGTATCTGGAAGAGCGCTGTTTAAATATTTAGGACTTCTCGTCAGCTTGAACAAGTGTATGTCACTCTCCTCTAGCCTTTCACATCAACGTGTTTTTGCCCAGAGAACAGCCTCTGGATGTTTGTTTTTGCTCACAGAACAGCCTCAAGATGTATGGCTTTGCCATTAGAGCAGATTTTCAAACTACGATCAGACAGATGTATAGGGCTTTTCACACAATATAAAAACAGGTGATAAAAATAATTTTTGTACATGTTCACATCAACTAACATTGTGTGAAATAAAGGAAGGCGATGAGTCACTTGCAAATAATACAGTTGAAACTATAAATTGCTATACGTAGTTAGCATTATGGCTGTCGACCTAGATGTGGATACATTACTTCTTATCTATTTGAGTAGTCTACTCTATTAAAACAAAAGGGAAAAACATTACACATCCTGGAAAAGATTTTGATCCTCCCAATTTATTTGAATTGCCATAGTGAAAAATGTGCGTGGACTGGACTCTAACGCTTTAATATACTGTAATCTAATATGTCAAAATACATTGTTCTGTGATCACTTAAGCAGCCTACAATTTAAGATGCCTAGCATGAATAGTAGATTCTTATTTGTTTTGATAGTTTGGTTGTTTTATTAGTCTAACTGCATGGAAAAAAAGTAAAAATATTGTTTTTAGTTTTACAGTTAGAACAAGCTTTACTCTGTAACACCAGCAACTCAGAGAAAACCCTGAACATTTGATTGTGAACAGGTGTGTTGACTGATTAGTGTTTGTAGCACTCGCAATATGACGGCTTATGGTAGGGTACAAACCTTGCTCGAGTTATCCACCAAACCTTCACTTAAGCTCTATTAATTGTTGAAGTGCGGTATGTTTTTAAACCCATTTTATTGTCAAGACCTTCCATAGTCAAAGCATGGAATTTCGCAACGGGTGGCTATTAAGAATTATGAATGAGGGACTTAGTTTTACCTGCCTGCTATTGGAAGATTGAAAAAATGTATTGAAAAATTCCAAAATGACTGGTGCGCGAGATATTTTCAGATGGCTACTACATTGAGATCAAAGGATTTCATATCGTTGGTGTTGTGTGGTCTTGTTTAGGTTGTGCCGTAACCTATGGGTCCTATGCCATGCCTGACTGCTTGGTGAACAGTTGGTTTCATCAACACTTTGTGCTCATCGCTTTAGGCAACACACTGTTCTGCACCAGCCTGTCTTGCTACTCCAGGTAAGAGATCCCTCCTACATCTCATTGGGAATATGCACATTTCTTTTTCATTTTCCCATATGTAGGATTCTGTATAGCGCTGCTTAGGACTAGAGAAAATATAAGCACTATTGCAAACTCTTAATTAAAGAAGACAGCGTTTGAGTTTTCAGAAAGCTGCTGGATGAAATCTCATAATCAGTTGGCATATGCAAATACATTCTGTTTGATAAAACATTTACATAAAGATGTTACTTTAGTTTCACCTTAGACATTGCACTTGCCTCACCTGAAAAGGCTGCTGCAGCCTTCTTTCTCAACTAGCCATCTTAGCCTAGTCTTGCCGTGTTGAACGTAAACCCATTGCACTGACAAATCTCAAAGATTGTCTGTATCTTATACTTGTCATGTCCCCATTGTTCAGTAAGGTACAGTAGATAGCGATATGCCACTGATGAGGATTAGCAAAGAAACACTAATTTGCTGACTCACTCCGTTCATTCCAAGTAATGGGTTACACCTAATAGGACTTCCTGTGATACTTGCTTTACAATGGTTAGAAACGTGTTCCAACTTGATGTATTGACGAATACAGTACGTAATAAACAAAACTGAATTTGGTTTAAGGTCACTGCTATGGCATTGAGATATGCAATAAAAGAAAGGACATCTCATGTGTTGAAATGATGCAAACTTTCTGTCTTTCCTTGTAGGTTCCTGGAGCTACAGTTTCCACACAGGAGTAAGATTCTACGGACAGGGGCATTTGTCTTTCCGTTCATCTTTGATAACATCCCTCTATTTTACAGAGTAAGATTCTTTCATTGGTCTTTAAGTACACTGGGGGGGTTTTTTAACGTAAGAAGTGCTGTTGCTGTGAGATCCAGTTCTCTGTTTAGATGATGTAAGGGTTTTGCTCAGATGAAGGTCAGCCTTTAATACTCTGATCTGTGTTTTTGCTCACTAACCTATAAACTGAATTTGGATCAATTGCTACACTTATCCCTTCGTGTGAAGTTATCAAAATGTTTGGGGTATCTAAAGTTTGTACAGTGTAGAGTCAACATCATTGTTTCATTTGGAGGTAATCTAACTCAACTGCTTTGTTTGTCGTTGTCTTTCACCACACTTAGCCGGCTCTATCTGTGTGTGGGTGTGTGTGGGTGTGTGTAGCTCCTGTTGTGCTGTGGGGGCAGCTGCAGCCATAGCGAGGCCCTGTCCAGTTACTGTCATCATCTCCTCTTCGCCTTCCTCACCTGCTTCCTGTTTGCTTCTCACCTTCCAGAGCGGCTGGCACCCGGGCGCTTCGACTACTTTGGTATGTCTACAGCATGCAAAGTTAAGATCTTGCATAGTCTGGAATTAGCAAGCCTGACATACCACATTATTAACTTTCTTTTCTATTGTTCTTTGTATTTGTTTTAAAGCAATTTCCTAGCAATAACTGTTCTTAGTACCGTTAAGTACAAACACTAATGTTATGTTTGTGAATCCGTCTGAAGTATCTTTTATATGTGCTTGAATTTGCTGTGTCTTATCTCTCCACTGCAGGCCACAGTCACCAGCTCTTCCATATCTGTGCAGTGGTGGGGACCCACTTCCAGATGGAGGCCGTGCTAGCCGATATGATCTCACGAAGGGCATGGCTTGTGTCCCATGGTGCGATGCCCTCCTTCTTAGGCACCATTGGGGTGCTGGCCTTTGGACTCCTCCTCAACCTGGGCATTATTGGCATTTTCAGTGCCCCGCTGCTCTGGAACTCTCAGCAAAGTGTCAACCCACCCAAGAGTCCACCTCCTGGCCACAGGAAACAGTGAGGGTATTTCCTCCCAGCATAGGGTTGGCAATACCATTTGCTTCCTATCGGCCTTTGAGATAACAGTTTGTAGTAGCACTTTGCATACTGGATTTTTGTTATGTTTTTCTATGCATATGACAAATGTCTTTCGTATTGAATTGTTATTTTCTAACAACATTACACACTTTTTGGTAAGCTTATAATAGTCATAGTTTATGATGTCCTGGTTACTTTGGAGCTGAGGACCCAGCTTTACTGTTAAGGCCTTGAAGGTATTTTACACTGTTCCTGATAAAGTGCCCTCGCATACTGTTTGATTGGGGCATTGCTTCTAACGTAACTTACTAAGGAAGGGCTCTGGGTTAAATGAAGCTTACATTCTGGGCAACACAATACAGCGGTGCTTCTATTTTCTTACTGTATATTTTCTTATACAATGCCTGTAGATTCTCTTTTTTTATTCATGAAGTTTACAATAGATCGTTTCAAATGTTACATGGTTCCTGGGTGGTTCAAATATTTTCTTAAAATGGAACTACTAATATTGAACTTGCAGGGATTTTTGAATATCCAGGATTTATTAATAGATTTTTCAGCATACTTAAAGCTCTTATTTAACCTCAGTGGATTTTGTGATAAGGATCTCAAATAATGTAAGTATATGTAATTTAACTGGATTAGTGGTATGTATTGACTGTTTTATTTGGAATTCTAAGCTGAACATTTAACATGGGGTATAGCATTGTGCCTCTAATCATTAAAACAGGTGCCATTTCACAGAGGTACGTTTCTATGGTAACTCCACCAAGTGTTTGTGTACCTCCTCAAGCTTTCAGATATGTTTGTTCCTTCAAAATACAACATTTTCATTGTAAGATAATGAGTTCAAGCGGTTTTGTTTTTTGGATTTGAGATCCTTGAACGTCTTCAGGGGGTTTGACAATATTCTTTATTCTTTAATTACCAGCCTAGGTTCAGTAAAACAGATTTGACTGTTGTGAATGTCCAGTTTAGTAGAGGGAAGATGGTACAGCAAATCAACTGCTAGTGGTTGATGCTGACAAACTTTATAGATTACTGAAGAGGCTATTGTTTACACACATATTTAAGAAGTATTTTTGTATTTAAAATCACTTTATAGAAGCCACTATGGTAGAAAACACAGATGAGAGAAACTTGTTGTTTTGAACTGAATCTCTCAAACTGGCAATTCACTGCCATATTGTGCGAAAAGAAAAGATTATTACTATTACATTTGTGTGTCATTTATCATGAAGTTGTTTCGATGTGATGACAGTTTTAATTAACACTTAGCATTTAAACCATATTAATACCGGTTCATAATAAGAATACCTTTGGTGGAAAATATGGAAAGCTTGTGTACAAACACCTACGTTTGCTCTTTAATTGCAGAAATTAGATGTGAAGCCATCCTTTTAAATACGTTATACTGTATTTTTCTGTGTCGAGTTCTTTAAGGAAGTAGCAGCTGTATGCAAAGAGGCTTTGGAAAGCAAATGAGGGAAGAGTAAGTGATATAATGGTCAGTGCATGAAATGTACTATTGAATGTCTTAATTGAACGTTTTCATTTGACCGTGATGATCAGCGTAGAAAGCCAGTCGTGCAGTGTGGGAACGTCATGTGTGAGCCCACGCACTTGCACTTCCATCGTTTTTAATTACACTTGGGGGCGGTCATAATTGCAAATGTTTATATTTTTAGGAAAAGAGGGTAAGAGCACTGATGCCAAGAAATGTTTGTTTGTTTTTTTTGTTTTTTTTTCACTGAATAGAAATAGAATAGACAAGTTCCTCCACATATCCTCAAAAGGATCTCCTCTAGTTTTGGCTTTGAGTTTTGAAAGGGTATTATCTAAAGCATGACACTGACATTTCAATTGTTGCCTTTTTTATATATCAGTGCACTGTCAACTATTTGCATTCAACCAATGTTAAATTCTTTATTACTGTTGTGACTGTTTCATATTTCTTAATCTTAAATTTCTAAATGTACCCAATACTAAACATCCCAATTTTCAGTCACTGTTTTTCAGTGTCTCTCAGATCTGTTATTCATATCAGTTAACTGTACAACCATTTTAATTGGCTATTGTATGCCTCTGTTGCTCCTATCATAATTTGAATTGGCTACTGTATGCCACTGTTGCTGTTATTATTATAATCATAATGCACATGATGACACAGGTGTACTGCAGGCAACAATAATTGGTTGCTAAACTCCAGAGGGAGGCTTTCCAATTTAGTTCACACTGAAGTAAATGTGAAGGTACAGTATGTTAAGCGTCAGGGCTGCTGTAACAGGGCATACACTATACAACCTCATTATGCTCATTAGGGAGGGTATGATTTCACTAAATATTATATCTATTGAACTTAATTTTATGATTCTTCGAAATATTGTGTCAAAAATAATTAGCGGTGTCATTCAGGAACTCAACACTCAAAAGCATTCTGTGTTTGAATGCACATATGTTATTGTTAACTCTTAAAAAAAAAACATTTTTTAACAAAAGAAATTATGTGTAATTGTCTTTGGGTTAATTTATGTAATAAAATTGACTTACAACATGCAATTGAATGAAATTGTATTGAACCATACAGAACAGTCTGCATACCTTCTTAATTTTATTTATTTTGGATAATGTTTTGTAGAAAAAATTATGATCTATTCTATTTGAAAAACTTTCCTCTTTATTCTCTACCCCCTTTTATTGACATTTTATAACATTGTATAATTTCAAGTGATATGTCAGCTTTAGATGTCCCTTTTTAGTCAAATATTAATTTCAAGAAAGACGGAATTATCCTAATCTAAAAAAATATGCCTGTCTGGGGTCAAGTTGGAAAAATGATCAAAGAAAATATGCTTTTATTCTTTTTTTATTTTCTACTTATTTTTTACAGAATAAGTATATTCGAGAAGATGGAGAAAAGGAAATGCGATATAATAAATTATTCCCAATTTCGTTTATTTTACAAGTCTTGCATTTGTAAACAATAATTGAATGTGTACAGTTACATAACATTACATTTTATGCTCTTACCTGAAATTCAGCAATACAAGTATTTTTCAATACATTATACATATCAGATACATTATACAGAATTTATAAAAACTGTTTGTAACCAATACTGCTTTTATGAGTAGAATTTAAGTATCTTGTAGTTCTTACTCTGTACACCAGATGACAAGCTTTATCTCTCAATTAGCGTGCTTTTCTGCTCAACAAACTGGAGTACAATGGAATATTTTCTATAGTTCTGCATTATGTCAGTGCGGACAGAAGAGGGCAGAAAAGCACAATTTCTCCTACGCCTATCAAAACAGCTTTGCATAAAAAAATTTTGCATATGTTTTTCAATTTGATTTATGAAATATGCAATAGTTCTGTTGTCCTACACATAACAAAAACTTTGGACAACATTTTATTATGCAATCTATGATTCTTCAAATGGGTAACCGAAAGTCCTTCATATTTAGACAGGCAGAATAGCCTTGAAGAATTGTATACCAAGATTTATCGTCTCAATCTATTTCTATTTACATTATACAGTCTGAGTTTGTAGACATTAGGGTAAATAGTGCCCTAGACATGATTCTTCAAAGATATTTAATATTTAGTAAACCAGAGAAATGCGGAGAAATATCTGCTGATTGCATTACTCATAATCCATTACCACTCCCTGGAGTGATTTTATGGACAGAAGTGATCAGGAGAAAAGTGTGGGGTAGAGAGAGGATTTTGTGTGTGTGGAAGGTTTTAAGAGTGCTATGTAAGGCGATATAAAGTTGATTATTCCACAAATGACTGGTGAGCTGTTAGTCAGAAATTAAATATTTTATTATTTATTTGTATTTATTTATGCAGGGGTAACCAGATATTTAGGAAGGCATATAATATGATTTACTCATTATCCCCATCGACTCCAGAATGTATTTCTGTACTATTTTGGAAGATAATTTTATACACAGACACTTTTTGAGCCAATATTTTTCTTTCATTTATTGGTCAGACAATATACAAAGTGCTGGGGTAACAATACTTGAAGAAATACTTTCAACATTGATAGAGACAATGTACATATTTACATTCATATGTATCACAATGATTTTTACACTTTATAAAACATCCGGTTGTCCCTTTAAAGCCACGAAACTGAAGGTGAAAGTTAGGTTCTTAACGATGGTACGCATGGCAGGGGACATTCAATTCCCCCCATTTGAGCTATTAAAATATTTATTAAGATATTAAAAACACAGTAACGTTTCAGTCTACACAACCTTCTAAGAGTAGGATGAGAGCATACCGTGGGCCATCTTTTGTTTTGTAGAAATGTTTGCCCTGTGGATGAGAGGTTGTATCACTATCTTCATTTCTTTCCCATCTGCCAAAACCCCGTGCGGAGGTCCGATCACTTAAATCCATCTGTTACTTTTGGAACCATCTCACTGTATCTCTGCCCCCATCTGGTCCCTTACTGAGTTTCTATACAGCGATGGGATGTCAAAGGTTGCTGGGAGGTCACTTAATAGCATGTTTACATGGCTGTCTTGTATAGCAGGCTAAGACTATGCTGAACTTTGATTGTAAAACCAATGTCCTGGAAAAACAGCACAGCACTATAATCTTTGGGAATCATCACATCAGTAATTTACAGAGAAATACATTTATATTTAATGTAAACATGTTCACTGTTAATAAAATAAGTTTTCCCATTAAAAATAAATTAATTAATATGTTAATATGCATAGTCTAAAAGAAAGGATTACGCTTCAGTCATCAACAGATGCTATCAAAAATAAAAGTAATACAAATACTACAAAATATGAATGATTACAAATAAATTACACTCACAAGATAAGTCAAATGATAGCTTAAAAACAGCAGAAGTCTGGACTGTACAACTCCAACGTACCGTTAATTTGATATATAATCTTCTACATTCACGAGAAATCGTAGGTAAAGAGTAGGTGTAGACCATGACTATGTCTAGTCTTTCAAACTCAGCCATTCAATCAAACAGGACAATTTAATACCTGGTGCTGTGGGCTTCACACCATAGGCTCACGTTGAAGTACCCTCTCTCATTATCACCAATTCAAGGCAGACCACTTAAGTATTTTCCAAATGATGAAATTACAATAGACTTGGTATGGTGCCTTGACCATTTTCACATTTTCTTCAAAGTGTTTTTGGCAATGTAAAGGCCTTTTTTAAATAGCAATGACCAAAAGCAAATTAATTCACTTTTGGTACACTAACTCCAGAAACATTATCTAAAAAACGTTCAGTAACTCTTTCTTGGACAACAGTGTATCCCCCAACTTAATACTTGTCTGGCATGCATATTCCTCTATTATTTGAGTCCTCATTCCATAACACACTACAGTAAACACTTGACAGGTACTTTGTTGCATAGCCCTTCCTCTCTGTCCCAGGCAACGAGGTGGAATGCAATCAGGTGATGGTGGGGTGACAATAAGGCATTCGCTTGAAGCCGTATGGATGTTGCCAGTGTCCATACAGTTCAGTAGAATTTAAGAAGGAGTGACCAGGAAGTCACAGTGTCTCTAAAACAGTTTGGCCCGGGATTCCTAAAGATGATACCTGACTAGTGACATCCTGCACATGATTATCTTTATATTTGATAAATAATTTAGCACTGACTTTCTAAAATTCCCCTACTGTAGTTGAAGAATCACTGCTTTAACCAGTAAATCAAACATTAAAGATTTTAATCTGGGGATGGCATATTATAGAGCATTAAGGAAGATAGTGAATCTAGTTGATTGGGACAAATCTTTCACTAGTTACCCTGAGGAATAATGTGGTTTCCCCATTTCTTGCCACTCGATCCTTCTCCTTTTAGCCCTTCCCTCAGCACAACTATTCCAGGATGTCTAGGTAGACAGGAGGACTCTTGACCAGAGAGAGGAGGCGACTGTGGATTTCTTTGATGACCAGCCTCTGTTGGGGCTCTCTCTGCCAGCAGCCCTGCATCAGTGCATGGATCTCCTTGGGGCAGGTGCGTGGTCTCTCCAGCTCCCGTCCCTGCGTGATGCACTCAATGGCCTGTCGTAAAAGGAATGGATGAATAGATTATGATACATGTTATGATGTAAGGGGTAACTCATATCTAATATTATACTAAATGGAGCAACTGCATCCAGTCGATTGAATGTTTTCTTGTTGTTGTTGTCTCAACAATGTACTGTAGTAGAGCATTAAATAAGTTACATTTTCAAGAAAAAATCTAAATGAATCAAAACAAGGACAGAATGATACCAGAAATAATGCATAAGCATTAAAACAAAGGTACAGAAAAACATTTATAATGCAACCTCTTTCTTTTGGCGTGCTTATGGATTTACAGATAAATCAGTCAATGATTTGCTAGAAAACAATTCATCCCAACTATAACTTCTTTAAGACAATCATCCCTAGCAGCACATACCACATCAAACAACTCAAACAATGATTTTCAATCCAACCCATATGAGAACAAAGGACAAAAAAAGACTTCCAACATCTGTCTCGTTGTCATTGACCAGATGGAGTGTTCTGAAATGATTTACAACTGTCACAGTTAATTAGGCGACATCATAATTACGCATGTCCGTCATTGGCTCGAGAAGGTTTGGGTTAACAATGTTAAAGCTCATTGGCCCTGGGCTAAAATGAGTGCTAATGAGATTACAATCGAGTTGACGGGAAAAGTGATCTACCCTACTGTTGAAAGAAGAGAGGTTTAAACCCCGTAATGGTGCAGTTGCGGTCCCGCCGTAGTCCCACTTCTCGATGCCAACGCTTTTGGGTGGGGCTGGACCGCCCGTAATTACTACTAACTTATTGATTGGGTGGGGAATATATTCTGAGCCTGAATGTATCAGTCTGTTTTTTGGTATTTCTATTATCTACAGAAGTACACTTCACAGGAAAAAATTATTACCTTTTTTTGTTTTGTTTTGAAGAGGGGTTGGTAATGAAAATAATATTTACTTTATCTTATCTTAGATTATACCAAATATTAGTACTCATGCACTACTTTGGGTTTAATTTGTAATTGTTCTTATAATTAATCAATTTAAGCACTTTCAGTGGTTTTGGTTTGTGCATAATTTACGCCATGCTGGATGTGATTAGTTTAACATTAAAACTGTACTTCCTAGTGTTCCCCTGCTCACCTCACTGTTGGAGAGCTGGTACCAGGGCTGTTTGCCATAGGTGAAAATCTCCCAGAGGACCACGCCAAAGCTCCAGATGTCACTCTCTGTGGTGAACTTCCTGTACATTATGCTCTCAGGCGGCATCCAGCGGATAGGCAGCATGGTCCGCCCACCCACCTGGCCAAGGAAAAAGGCAACCGCAATTATATCTTCTCTTGACAAAATTACAAAAACCAACACGCAGGTGTCATGAGCTTGTGTGAAAATATGTGAATCAATGGCTTTAAGGGATTATACACAGGTATAAGATGTAACTTTGTAATTTTGATAAAGCCTAACTGACCGGTCTGGTTCACAGACCACAGGTAACGGCAATTACTCCACCTACCCTGTAGTAATCAGTGCTGTAGATGTCCCGTGACATGCCAAAGTCTCCGATCTTCACCACCAGGCCCTCACCCACAAGGCAGTTACGGGTTGCCAGGTCTCGATGGACAAAATGCAGCGAGGCCAAGTAGACCATGCCTGAGGCAATCTGGGCAGCAATCTGCAGCATCTGGGGCAGGGTGAGTTGGCGCAGAGGGAAAATCTTCACCTCTTCCAGGATACAGGCGTCAGGACCATGGGCCCTAAAGAATGAGAGGTGCACAGGAGTTGGAGAAGGTTATGACCTTTGTTAGATTTTAGACCTTATTAATTAAATAGCCTTCTCACACATCAAAACCTTGCTGAACATAAATTGCCATAATTATAATCATTGAAGGTTAATGACTTTCACTCTCTATATTGAACAAAGATGAATCATTTTCTATTTGAGACAGAATGTCAGTACCAGTGCACTGCAGAAGGAGCTGATAATGAGGCCCACCAAAGTGTGTCAGAGGAAAGAGCAGGTGAAGCCTGTTCGCTGGAACAGAACATTCTCAACCATTTTACTCGCCTATTGTCTTCTAATTCAGAAGGATGATAAAAAAAAAAAACATAAATTGAAAGATTTGCGGTGGTTTCGTATTTATGGTTGTTGGACTGTTCGACCACACCCACGTGGACTTCATCTCGTATGGCCCAAATGACCAAATCACCCCTGACATGTCTCCATCCATCCTAATATTCCGCCTCTCTACTTTGTCCCTCGCTCCCCTTCTTCCTACAAAAGGAAGTTGTCTATACAAGCCCTATTAGTTTAAAGGCAGGTGGTTGAGAGGGAAAGCAGCTGGGTTCTAGGCCTATGAGACACATCGCCCATGTGTCTGCGCAAAATGTGATTTGCATCCACGCACGGACAAACATCTTAAGTCCGTATGTGGCTGTGTGCGCGTTGTTCTAACTCTGACCTCAAATGACACCTGGCGGACAGCTAACATCCACATCCATTTTGAAGATGTCTGTTTACCAGGTGCAGAGCAGTTGCTAAACGATCAATTTTAGTTTACGCTGTATTAGCAAACTTTCACTTTTACTGTAAGAAGATAAGAAAAGATACAAATGTATTTGAATTTTCTCTGTTACACATGTGTATAGAAGGTGAACACTTGGCTTCAGGTACTGATTATAATCAAGGTGCATATATCCTGGTGGCTAAAGGTGTTGTGGGTATAGTGGTTTGTAAAAGTGTCGTGGGTATAGTGGTTAGTGAAAGTGTTGTTAGAGTTGAGATGTCATAGATTCGTCACAAACTTGGTGGTAGATACAGTTATTTTAGTTTATTTTCATTTTCACATTACAACACTAAAGTGAAATTGGTGTATGTGGTCCAGTCACTTTTCTCTGTTTTGATTTCTTGCTAGACCTTTGCAGTTTGCCAGGAGTCATTTGGTCCAGCTTTTTGTCAGTACTGCAGGGCACTGTGCAACCTTAAAACATTATGTCTTTTAGTTGCTTGCCTCAACATCGAGCACTCGCTTTGGCTCTCCCTCACGATACTGAGCAATCCACTGGGCCATTGAATGGTAGCCTTTGAAAACCCATTAAAACTACAGTTTGGAAAGGAAAAGGCGCAAAATATGGTTTTACTTCATTTCAAACATTGAAGGTCGTATGATTTACTTATCCATTTTTCACAACCAACAGGTTTCAATTCAAATCAAAGCAAATAATAGTGCTAATGTAGTAAAGGTCTTTACTACACAGTATTGTTAGGTCTATCTCAGCCAACGTGTAAACCTCTGCCAATTAGAGCCCTCTGCTATCTGCCGAGTCTTGACAGTCAAACCCAGTTATTTTTTGGCCAGACAAAGGTTGAGCTTCATGGACCATCCACCCATGAGTCGTAATGTTCTGGCTCACTGCGGGCCATTCTTGTCAACAAATTCTGTTGCTAAAACAAGCATTGGACATGGTTAGGGAGTCTTGGTTGGACCTAAGCTTGTAAGTGTTAGGGAGCCATTACGCCTCCTGTTACACACCCTGGCCTCCTGACTCAGGTGACAGGGTTTCACCAGTTATCAAGTGGAAATCAGGCCGACTGGGACGCTTTGTCGTTCATAATTGCTGAGACAATACAGAGTGCTAGGGCTCGTTCAGTTTGTTCTGGTTATGCACTCCAATATAATTATTAATTGAATGGTTCAGTAGAAACAATATCATTTGCTTTCTGACTTACCCTCTAGTGTTATAGGATATGCACTAATACTCAAGACTTTGTGAACTGCAACAGTAGTTGTAAACAATTAGGCATTGTGAGAACTACAATTATAACTATAATTTTGAAATACTGTAAAACATTTGGGTTTCCTATTACCCCCCAGGTTTTATAAATGAGCAAAGAGCAATAACTGTTGCTATTGTGGTTCTTCGTTTGTTACTCCAGTGTGCTCAGTCAATTCCAAATGCAAAAAAATAATATAACTTCTAAAGATTACATAAATACTTGTTTTCCAACTTCATATAAATTGATTATGTAGGCAGCGACAAAGTAGGACATGGGTTGAGTTGATACTGATTTAATATATTATATAGGGACTGGGTCAGAAGAAAAAAAGAGTTGCACTGACATCCCACCCACCTGAGGAACCGGTTGAGGTCTCCATGCCTCATGTACTCAAACACCATGGCCAGGGGCTCGCCATCCGTGCACACCCCGTAGAAGCGAACAATGTGCTGGTGCTGCAGCACCGTCAGCAGCTCGGCCTCCCGCTGGAAGTCCTGGCGGGTCGAGTCGTTGGCGTCCTTCAGAGTCTGAGGGTGTCACAGATTCTTTTGGGTCATACTACATTCTGTTCCTCAGGAGGTTAATCAATCAATAGCAGTATGGGTGTCTCCATGTATAAACCTGTTTCGTTTATTTTTTATATAGGCAGCTCTTGATAATTACAGATAATGGCTCACAATAAACGGCAGACTACTGGTTGTATCAAAAATATATTTAGAATACTGACAGTTCATTATGTTTATCAGTTTATCATTATATTAGATTTTTTTCACCATTGCAGTAATATACACAACACACATTTGTGTTCTAACTATTATTTAAATGGTTACTATTCTAACTCTTCAAAGGCATACAGTCTCTAAATGTCAGGGTATCACTTACTTTAATAGCAACCAGCATCTTATCGCTGTCAGGGCTGAGGTTGGCACACTCTGCTAGGTAGACTTTCCCAAAGGCCCCCTCACCCAGCTCCCACTTCAGCACAATGTCCTGCCTTTTGATGTGTTGTACACCTACACACACACGGGAGATTTGGTCACTAAAACACTCTCAACTTTCTATTGCTTTGAGATACAGTTTCACTCCTTTTGATTGGGTCGATCAGGTTTTGAAACCCGTATAAGTGACTCGGGTGAAAAATAAAGTGGATCATTCTAGTGAAACAAGTAGTACAAAATAGTACTGATAATATAATAGTGACAAAATAGTACTGATAATATAACACAGCCTTCCTGACTAGAGAAATGTTAAGACAGTGGTTCCAGCAAAGAGATATTCAGATTCTGATAGGCTACAGCATCACAGATGTGAACTTGTGTTCTCGAAGCATCTCAGCTACTCACACATATCTTTGTCCTTGATGATACCACAGAAATACTGGGGGTTCTCCACGAAACTGGACAGGCCCGAGTCCTCGTCCGAGGAGGGCGGGCTGGCACCAAAGTTCATGAAACGGAGGGATACAGCCAGGTCATCCTCATTTCCTAGCACTGACGACCCTAATGAGGCAGGAAGAGATGAAAAGAGACGGGATGAGAAAGTAAAAAACGCCCACTCAGTTTCCAGCCATATATTTCAATTATTTGATCATTCATCCTAAGCAGCCGGCCAACATTGATTTATTCAGCAACGGAATTGGTCAGTGGTTCACATATGATGTTGCTGTGCATTTTCTAGGGTCCCATGGTGACTGATGAAAAGGATTGCAATGATAATTACTATGATCTATAATGCAGCAATCAGGCCAACATTGAACCAAGAAAGGTCCAAAACAGCCACGTGAATGAAGTCTAAACGGTAAGCAACTGAGGCTGCTGAAGCGTATTAAAAGCCAAACAACTGGCCCCAAATCGTAAAACCCACTCAGCAAGTAAACCACAGCATACCCCCCAGAGTCCAACTTGCTTTGAAAATGGAGCGGCAAAAGCAAGCGAGGGAGGAAAAGGAACGAGGCATACGGGAGTGGGGTCCACTTAGGCAATCAGGCCCACTTAGGCACTTTGTGGGGAGGTAAGAAGGGCTGGTGCAGAGGGGAGGGGGGTCCAAGAGGACCTATATCGCGCCTGGTGTAGCCTCCATCCGTCTTCTTTAATGGCCCACACCTCAGCAGCACCAGCAGTGGAGGGTTGCTGAAGCCTTTCACTTTGCATGCTGTAATTAAGGCACTCTAGCCGAGCAGTGGCCAGGCTGGGGCTGACAGTGTGCAATGTCACAGTTTAGCGGAAACCCCAGATTAGCCAGCCTAGCTCCTGTGAGTACCACTCCCTCCCAGAGCAACTCAGTGCCTGCTGCGGAAGCTTTGCCGACTCCAGATGGTTGGAACAAAACAATTTTATTTCGACAATGTCTTGTTTTTTTTGGGGCATATTACATCTTTTCATTCACTGTCCTTTCTTTTTATGATTTAAGCCAGAATTACAAATGTCTACGAGCATTAAAAGTGTGAGCATGTAATTCCCAGAAAGATTATCATAACCTTATTCCCACAACTTAATGGCCATATGTTTTTTTGAAATGTTAAAAACTGTTGAAATGAGAGAGGGAACAAGTACGGATGCTAGATAAAAATTTCACACATTTTTGTGAACACTGCCTTATGACTGCTGTTGCGCAGAAACCAAAACTTTTAAGCATTTTTCCAGTGGTATTGTATGCTCTGTAATATGCCCAAATAATACTTTATGCAGGCATTTTATCTACAGGCAATAACGTATGGGATACTTAATTCATAACCTGTATAGTTGAAAGGGATGATATATCGAAGGTTGCTCAAAAAGACAACAGTTTAGTGAATACCTTCAAGTGTCAATGGGTAGAGCGTTACTTACGGTGAATGCCAAATTTGGATTGCTGGCCACACTTGTTGATCAGCAGGGCCATCACGAGAAGGAAGGTGCAGGCAAACACAGCCAGACCCACCGCCACAGACACCTGCTCACAGATACACAACTATAAGGACAGACTTCACGAACCTCTCTACAAATACAATCTGTCAGTCAGTAGCATGGACTTAATATTTCTCATGTGGAATGAACTGTGACTGACTCACCCCAAACACCTGATTCTCCAGGTTCTCGGTGACGTCTTCCTCTGGCTTGACGGAGGGAACTGGAGGGTAAAGATGTTTTGTTGGAATATGACATTTTACAGAGAACCACAATATCTAAAAACATACTACATGAGACACAGCCCCAATGACACTGGGCCTGTACACTTGTGAACAGTTGAGAGTAAAACAATTATCCTCTTTAAATTTAAGTTTGTTTCAACATAATACATTTGAATTGTTGAAGACTTACTTGGACCGGGATCAAGGACTAAGGAGAAAGGAAAAGACATGTATAAGATAATGGCCCATTGTAAACACTTAAAATTGGCAGAAGGCATTAGCGCAGACATTTCCCCTAAACATTTTCAACCCCTAAATGTCCGACCCCTGACCTGGGATTATGCCTTCGGGGTCAAAGGGATCAAAAGGGTTGTCCATGAACATTCCGGTGGCGGTGGCTCGATCGCTCCCCAGCCTGTTCTCCACGATGAGGGTGTAGAGGCCGTTGTTGAGGTGGGTGGGCTTGTTGAGGAACAGGCAGCCGTGTTTGACCGAGCCGTCATCCGAGTCGGGGATGAGCTGGGTGTAGGTGTAGCGACTCTCTCGGAGGCTGGAGTCGTTGTAGAGCCATCGGATGGTTGGCTCGGGGTTTCCGTCCACCGCGAAGGGGAAACACCAATGGTGCTGTGGCTCGGCATCTCGCAGGAAGAGGATCTTGACTGGAACTGTTTGAAAATGACATATTTCGTTTGTCTGGATTTGTTGTGGTGCCACTGGTAAATTAATTGGAAAGCCATACTTTAATTATAAAGATACACTAAAATGTCTGAAGGTTGCTGAGTCATGTAAAGAATATTACCCAAAATTGAAAACATAAAAATACACAAAACTATACACTGCCTATACACTACAAATCTTTTGCTGAATGTTCATCATGTCAACCATATGGAATGTTCGACTGTTCGGGTACCCTATAGGTTCTTCCAGAGTTTCCAATGATCAATGGTGTCCATCTAGACAGTAAACCTGGTGACCTACTATGAATAATGAATCTTAGAATTAGATTGGGCCCCTGACCACAAAAGCTACCTGGAAGTAGCGCAAAGACGCAAGCTACAGGAAATGGCCCCTTTAGATCGAAGAATGGTGCTGATGGGCGCGGGACCCTCACTCTGCAACAGCTATTTCATGGCTCTTAACCCATGACCCTATCTGAGAAAGTGCTGTGCTAAGGAGGAGACTGAAGCATCCCCATTTGGTCCAGAGATGATCTCCACTAACGTTTGAGAAGGTAGGTAGGTATATGTATGTATGTATGTATGTATGTATGTATGTATGTATATATATATATATATATATATATACATACACACACACACACACATTACATTCATACATATATAATGTTTGTGTATCTAAGGTCAAATTCACAATAAAAAAATAA
>JAVQIZ010032397.1:2500-21620 GCA_036023535.2 Galaxias brevipinnis
AGGGGCATGCACAGTTAGTCAGTTAAACGGCTTATGTGCTTTGATGACTTCCTTTTCACTTTGTGTTTCTCTGTTGCTTCAGGACATGACAGGAGGGGCGATGGAGAACAACCTCCACTCTCTGCAGCTCACAGAGGGACAGGACTACTACCATTTCAACTGAAACCGCCACTCTCTGCAGCTCACAGAGGGACAGGACTACCATTTCGACTGAAACCTCCACTCTCTGCAGCTCACAGAGGGACAGGACTGCTACCATTTCAACTGAAACCTCCACTTTACATCTCAGAGAGGGACAGGAGTACTACCTGAAACCTCCACTCTCTGCAGCTCAAAGAGGGACAGGACTACTTTCTGGATGACCACTCCTACTCGTACTTCAGGATGGACAGTTAAACCTAGAGTTTTTCTTGTACTTTGAAATGCCTGGTCAAAAAGACTCAGATGAGAAGTTTGTTTTTACAATCAACTGTCACACACTGGGTAATAACGTGTTGCTGTGTTTTATAAACATGGAAAATGATATTTTCTTGTAGCAGTGACATTTTCCCTGTCTACTTTCACACTGAAAGACAAGGGTGACAGTAAAAAGTCCTCATCTTAATCATGTTCCTTTAACACCAGGGGAATACACACTGTCTTACCTCAGGCCTCTTATCAAACCTCAGGAACAACGCGTGTTTACAGGCCATACAGTTATGATACAAACTGACCCCCTATCTCTCTCACTCACACACACACACACACACACACACACAGTTAATATGTATGCAGGCCGACACATAACCACAGTGTCTGGACAACTCACTCTGTAGCACTCTTTGTCACGAGCACATGCATACACCAAGTTTATTTAAATACAGGGTTTTAAACTATGGCACACATTGCTTGCCCCTGAATAAATACTTTCATATCATTTTGTCTAATTAACTTTAAAGGCTAAATGATTGTGGTGTAAATTAAAGGTTATTGTGTGCCCTACTATTATCAACCGTTCTTTTTCAAAAGAAATATAAGACATATTTTCTGTTTTCTTTTGCCCCTACTACTCTTTACCCCTCCTCACTGCCCTCTCCCCACCCCTCCCTCCTTTCTGTTGCCAACCCTTTTCTCTCCAGGGGAGTGTATGACATAGTTGTCCTGAAGGATGGGGCAGGCTTGTGTGTTGGCCAGTATGACAACAAGGGCAGCTTTGGGGAGCTGGCCCTGATGTACAACACACCCCGTGCTGCTACTATTGTTGCCACTACGGAAGGCTCACTCTGGGGCCTGGTAAGAATTCACACCACCTTCAACACGAGATGTGCTCCCGTCACCTTATTAGTCTGTTACCTATCACGTCACATCATCATGCCATTGGTCAATGGCTACTCCTGATTGGGTGGTACTTTCAGCAGTCACAGCGCCACCCTGTGGCTAGTTATGCGTTAGCTAACCGGTCCCCCTACCTAGTTGTAGTCACTTCTCCTGCCTCGTGTAAATTTACTTTGCAGTGCTGACTGTAGGTGTGTTTTTGTGTTCTTTAGGACCGGAACACGTTCCGTAGACTTATTGTGAAGGCAAATGCCAAGAAGAGGAGGATGTACGAGACTTTCATAGAATCTGTGCCACTGCTTAAATCACTGGAGGTGAGGACATGGAGAGCAAGGGAGGATATGGGCTTTGGAGTGGGGACATACATTTATGCATTATCCATAAATACACCTGTTAAATATATGTATATAAATTATTCACTAAACACTTTCTCCTATTCTGTGTTTAATGTCTGTCGTTCCCTATTTATTCTCTCTTTCCCTCTTCACATCAACCCCTCTCTGACTGTCCCTTTGTCTCTTTTTCATAGCTGTCGGAGAGGATGAAGATAGTAGATGTATTAGGACTTAAGCAGTTTGCTGAGGGGGAGCGCATTATCATGCAGGTAAGGTTTCTATTCACCTTTTCCGGGCTAAGCCTTTTACACTTACACATTATTTTCCAAATTTTAAAATGATTGAGTAAATGTTATATTTATTAACTTTCTATTTCTATTTTCTCCATTCATTTTTTATTCGTTTTTCTCTGTGAGCTAATGTGTGCCGTATTCCTCGACAGGGAGACAGTGCAGACTGCTTTTACATAGTTGAGTCTGGAGATGTCAAGATCATGATGAAAAGCAAAGTGAGTTTTCTTTACACTCCTCCTTGGTTCCACCGGCTCTTTTTATTTCATTACCCGACATTACATTACATTTGAATTCTAGTTCATCTCTTCACATTTCTCCATCTACCTAGTCTGCACTCACATACTGTGCTTATTACTACTTTCATTACAATAACAAGATCCTCTGATTTTAAGCCTAACATGCATTAAGAGCTAAAGAAAATGCTCCAAGGAACACCAATGTATACACCTTCTCTTATTGGGGCCCTTTCTTTTTGTTACTCTAATTAGACAAAGGCAGACCAGCAGGACAATGCTGAGGTGGAGATCACACGCTGTAGCAGGGGTCAGTACTTTGGAGAGCTGGCCTTGGTCACTAACAAACCCCGTGCTGCCTCCGCCTACGCTGTAGATGACGTCAAGTGCTTGGGTAAGGTCCCAGATATGTTGTCAACAATAACCAGGGCAAAGATTGTCCTCAGGTGGTCCGCAGAAGTACTGTAACAGGTTCCACAATCTTGGTTGAGGCTTATTTTTATATATTTTATTTAACGTGCAGAGTATTTTTCAATGATGGAACTTCGACAATAACATCAATCACAAAATGTCATTATTTTCATGCTAATATTCATTGAGTGCACCTGGGGTTACGAAAGGTTGAAGACCCCTGTGGGATTCATGTATTGTTTGTCATCAGAGGCATTGACAAATCTCAAGGTCCTATGATTTTTTATGTCTTTTGCTTTGCTTTTTTTTTTTTTACACATGCAGCTTTGGAGTTGAAATATGTTATTTTCTTAAGCTCCACAACTGCAGCTGTATCATGCCATCTAGAAGTGTTTCATTTGAAGCTGGAGTTACAGCCAGATACCGTTTGTTAGTGTGTGGTATGTGTCCTTGACCTGTCTGTCTTTCTCTCTACAGTAATAGACGTGCAGGCCTTTGAGCGTCTTTTGGGCTCATGTAAGGAGATCATGAAGAGGAACATCGCCCATTACGAGGAGCAGCTGGTAGCGTTGTTCGGCTCCAGCATGGACCTGAGAGACTGAGACCACTCCCTTCGTGCCTTACACACACCCAAACATGCACACATGTAGACCTACACATACATGTCATACCTACATAGGCACTGAGACACACTTTTTCTTAGTTGACTTACCCTTGCACATACTAGCTCAACACACTCCATTATAAGCTCCATCATAGGTACATACACCTTCAGATCACACACAGATTCCTTGCTGCTTGAGCCAGCTTTGACCTCTCAGTATGCTTGTCCTAGCTGCTGCAATGACTGTGATACAGTAAGCAGAGCAAGGGCATGAAATGCACGTACACAAACACACACAACCGGGCCTGTTAACCTGCTATTAAGCAGGTCTCAGACATGCAAGCTTGACCTTGAGCTTTTTTAAACAGGCACTTAGGTGACACACACACACACACACACACACACACACACACACACACACACACAGTCAAACAATCTTCAGCCAAGGACACATCAAAACAAACATTGCGCACATGCTTGCCCAGTCACACATGCACACACAGATAAACAGGCACCCATATTTGAAAGTACAGACACATGGCGGAAAATTGGAGGAAAACCTTAAAAAATTTAGGAAAAATAAAAATTTACAAAAAAGAATGGTTGGAAGAAAGTTTTAGAAACATTTTATGAGGATAAAAACAAGCTTTGATAAAATATTATTTAAATAAAAAGTGTTTAATCAAGGGAATTGGAGCGGAGTTCTTTCTTCCTGCGTTCCCCCTCTTTATCTACTGTCGTTGATTGAGTTAGTGCTGGTGATTATTGCAGTACCACAGAAGAAGTCAAAACAACAACCCAACATTTTTTGGGACTTTGTTATTATACCATACTCCACACACCATTGTATTGATTATTAATGTATTATCATTATTATATATTCATTATCATTATTTTTGTTTTACTTTGACCAATTCAGATAAAAGAGCACCATCTCAGACGAAATGTAAAATGAAAAAAATAAAAAGATAAAACGTTAGTGCTTATTTCTCTTTGATTATTCTCAATGAGTTGTCCTGGATAGCAAATAAAGCAAACATTTTGTTAAAAAAAACGTGTCTTGCTATGTATTCACTCAAGTGTGAACTTCAATTGGCTGATAGTGCTGGTGACTACCGACTTGTTTTGCATGCTGTGAGTTCTCAATGTATAAATCCTGGTTATTTATGGTTTTACAGTAATTTATAACACTTTTAATTTAGTTTTAGAAATAACAAAAACACATTTTATTTATTTTATCAATCACTTCAACATCGCCGTTGTTCACCTTTATACGGGTTTTAGTAGCATTGAAAAATATTTTGCATGGGTAACTAACTGTTCATTGCTGCAAAATCATGAATGTATTGTCCTCAGGATTTGTGACCGACTGAACGGAGGGAAGAAATTGAATGAAGTGCATTACACCTCCTATGCAGTAGGTGGAAGAATTGTTCATAACCATAAAAACTATTTACATCATTTCCTTTAGACGATTTCTCGGTGAACGCTGACCAACGGTCAGACAAAACCGTGCGACCATATTTTGCAATAGAGATTTGTAATGAAAAAAATTATAGCAGATCTAAGATCAGAAAGCTGTTTCAAGGCCAAATAATCATTCCCCGCATGAATGAATTAACTGAGAATGTAAGTAGGCCTACAATATGGCGAATAGCAAAATAGCAATGGACATGCCGATTAAACCATACTGTTCTAGTATTGTTACTAGTACATGTAAAGTTTTGGTAAATGTTATTTAGAAAATATATAGCGTGTTTATATGTAGTGCAGGAATATAGGCTTTAAAAAATATCTGCAGCATGGCATGCAAGTAAGTAGTAGTGCTCAAGTGAAATGTTTATATCAAACCATCCCAAATTATTTGCAAAAATAACTTTAGGGCATGTACTTAACAGACCTGAGTTCCAGACAAATTGTCTCATTCTGTGACTTCCATGTATGTTTGATTGTTAAGTATAAGCCACATAAGCATGCCATTGCCTTTATCTATACGATGTTTTAGGCTTTCATGAGCGTGTATGAAAGAGTTAGCCAAATACCCACGGATCAAATAACCGCCAATTCCTGTCCAAAACGAATCAAGAGCAAACTTCTCATGCTGCCTATACATGTCAGAAATATGGAATTGAGACCTAATGATAAGCCTACACAAAATTAACTTTTTTTTCTTATATTTTAATTCCCAGCAAAGTCGTGGTAAATATTGTAGGACAGAATTAAAACGACAATGAACATGAGAATTCACACGTTCAGTAGGCCTATGTGTAGTTTCTTAAAGCTGAAAAAACTCACTCACACCCAAACTGTAATAATAGTGTCAGTAGGCTAATGAGGTGTGAAAAAGACTGAGTGTCTTGGATGTGCCTGTATTTGGTCACAAGCTAACTCTTGTGTCATGCTAGAAGTTTCCTGTGTCTGTTTTTTGTTCTTCCTTACATCTTCTCACCCATATAAGTATAGTCAGTTTTTCTGTCCCAGTTCACTCCTGCATGACTGTCTTGTATCATCCATTAGCTCCTACAGGGTGAGTTGACATGATATGTGTGACTTATAAACGATAAATAATCTGATGTTGCTTTGTAGGTTTTAGGAATTCTGTTTTTAATTTAGGTTAGTATTTATTTTATCTTTTCAAGACTGAATGAGCGGACTTATTGTTACTTTTTGTGTGTGTCACTGGAAATAACTGCAAAATATTCAATTGTTTATAGTGCACAGTATTCGGGTGGTTCTTCCCTTTGAACATTTAGTAGGTATTGCAATATTGGCCTCTAGTCAAGTCTCAGATATTCTGAAGAAATTGTTAAGAAATATTCTTGTTCCCCGTTTCTTTCCTATGTGGTTCAGTTAGAACTTCTATTATCTGTTTCTCAGACAGAGCTACTTTGCAGGCTTGCATAGAAATGTATTTAGTAGGTGAAGGGTATGGGGTACATTCTGAAGGAAATGTAACCTTTTAGGCAGGTGTTCAAATTGGTGTTGTGACAATACTGTTCTTACATGTCCCTGTTTTGACTGCTTTGGGCATTATGGTTCAAGTCAGATTAGCACATGCATGTGCTCACATACATTTACACATACTGACACACGCACACACAGACATATGTATGCACTTATCGATTCAATAACAGAGAAACTTACACAAACCTTTTGCACACCCCTACAGTATGAAAGTGTCGGTATATATAATTGTGGCCCCGTCTAATATAGAGGTGAGGAAATGGCGAGGATAATATTCATTGTCAATATTCATTATTTATTTATATTTATAATATTTTGGGGGGTGATGAATATGCAGACGTGGAATATATTTTGGACAAATGTAAACCATAGAAATGTTTGGTTTAATTTTATTTACTATTTATGTGTGTATCATCTACCTGACCCGCCTTTTCTTTATGCGGGGGAACGATCCTGTTTAAAATGCTTTGCTGTCTGACATAAAAACATGGCTCCTGGTCAAAAGGTAAAGACAGAGGGAAATTGGACGGAGATTACGAGACCATGCTTTTCTCCTTTTTCACATACTTCTCCTTTTTCACAACTGCTTTTGTATCAGCAGCCTTGCGATGATCTTAGTTTGGTTACTATAGCATGCAGAATTGAATAGGCTACCCGAACATTATCATGTGAACTATTTGGGTTATGTAAAACATTTTATTGTCCTTACTAAACTGCAATGGATTGGATTATTTAGTTTCAGTGTGTTTTTCAATAAAATATATTGTTAACTTCCCAGTTATATAATGTTTAAGTAACTAGTCATAATAGGGTTAGTTTTCAGTAGTTTCCAAGGAGAGTTGACTCCTGGGTAACCCTGATCACCACAGGTGTGAGCCAGTAGCAGCAGAATCCACAGAGGAGGTGTCCGTCATTCGCGCTGTCCCGCTGCACCAGCGCCCAGACCTCCTCGTTCCATGTGCTGACCTGGTGAACTCCGAGTGGCAGCGGAGCAGAGGTGCCCGCATCCATGCCCTGCAGAAGTCCTGCCACAGTTTCCCTGTTTGCCTGGTTCTGGTCCGTGGCTCAGGCCCCACCGAGAACGTGCTGGGCCACGTTCGTCTGTCCCGGGTGGTGGGTCACAGCAGCAGCCTGTTTGTGGAGTCGGTGGTGGTCTCCAAGGCGGAACGGGGGAAGGGCTATGGACGGACACTTATGCAGGAGACAGAGTGCTACGCTAAAGGTCGTGGGTTTAAACGTCTGTGTCTCACCACCCATGACAAGCAGTGTTTCTATGCTCACCTGGGTTATGTGTTGTCGACTCCGGTGCAGAACGCTGGGGCCATGGCAACTTTTGTTCCCATGGAGATGTTGGAGAGGTTTTCCAGGATGCCGAGGACTCTGACACAACCCCAGACAGATACTGGGGAAGATTGCAGAGCTTATTCCTCTGTTTTTGGTTTACCACTTCCTCCTCCCTCACCCTCCTCTCTCTCTCCTCCTCTATCAACTGCTCCTCTTCCCTCTTTTTCCTCTCCTCCTCTATCTACCCCTCCTCCTGCACCTCCTCCCCCACCTCCCTTTCTCTCTCCTCTGTCGACTCCACCTTTTCCCTCTTTTTCCCATCCTCATGTAGAAACCCCCCCTCCTCCACCTCCCTTGCTTGAATCTCCTTCATCTACCTCCTCCCCTACACCTGCTGCCCATGCTCCTGCTGGTATCGCTCTTCCACCTCCTCCTCCACCACCTCCTGCTGGTATTGCTCTACCACCTCCTCCACCACCACATCCTGCTGGTATCGCTCTACCACCTCCTCCACCACCTCCTGCTGGTATTGTTCTACCACCACCTCATCCACCACCATCTCCTGCTGGTATTGCTCTACCACTTCCTCCTCCACCACCTCCTGCTGGTATTGCGCTACCTCCTCCTCCTCCTCCTCCTCCTCCTCCTCCTCCACCACCTCCTCCTGGCTGTGCAGGGCAACAGATGGTCCAGACCCTCCATGACACGCCCTACAGGGATGCCAAGGGAGTTCCCATCTTTTGGATGAACAAGAACATTTAATCTCATGTGTACACATGTAACTGAAGGAGAGCTTACTGCTCTGAGTGTTCTGGCTATGCGCTGTGTTGTTGCACAGCCTGCACAAATAATCATAATCACAAACATACACAACAAAGACTTCAGACTTTCTCTGTCTTTCATGGCATACCCAAATACATTAAGTGTGGCATTTGTTAACTGCAGAGGAACGATTCTCTCACACTAACACACATCGTTTAATATGCACTCCTTTTTTTCTCTCTTTCGCTCTCTTGTCTCTTGTCCCTGATAGTAATATTATTTGTACCTGAATTACGACTGTGAGACCTGCACATTAGAAAGCAATACTTGAACTAATAATGCTAAAATGAAGATCACACTGGTGTTACTGAGACCAGAATGACAGCCTGCTTTTAATAATGCTAGCTTTCTCTCTCTCTCTCTCTCTCTCTCTCTCTCTCTGTCTCGGAGATTGATATCGAAATATGAGGATTTTAATCCCCTCAAGTTCTTATTCTGTCTGTGAAATAGAGATAACAGGAAAGTGCCTATGTCTTTGTTTATTATGAAGTCTACCACAGAGAGACTTTAATTTGGTTGGGTAAAATGATACAAAAGAGAAACTTATTGCTGCTATGGTGTCTTGTGCCTCATTTAATTTAAATAAAGAACATTTATATTGTGTTATCTCTCCTACTTGTCTCTTTGCTTCTGGTCTCTTGATTAACTGTACATCTACATAGCACAATTTGAATAGATAACCAAACTATAATACACGGGAGCTGTCTTAGCACCTGGAATAATCCTTGTGCCATTCGTTCTCAAAACGGCAGATGTGTAGACATGTTTTTTTTTTAAGGTGGAGTAGGTCCAGGCTAAACTCCACAGTCAACCATGGGCTCAGTTATTGACCGTCATGGCACAGGAAAGTGTGCCATAGATAGTGTGGAAGGAAGACTGGAACAATTACCTTAATATTAATTGAGAAATGTTTTTCTGTTCTCTCTTTTTGTCATCTTCAGGGAGGATAAATCATTGGCTCGTTATCATGCCCCTCTGCCACCCCAGTCTTCTTTTCCGCATCTTACTCTTCCTCTCTCCTACCATGCCCCGCACTTTGCTTCCCCAGCATCCTCCTGCACATAAAGAGACCCTGGCGGCAGCAGCCTTGGTGCTCCAGGACAGGCCCTTTACTGCAGTCTGGAACATGCCCACAGCTCACTGTCGAGAGAAGTACAACATCCACTTGGACCTGGGGGACTTTGACATTGTGGCAAACCGCCACCAGAGCTTCCAGGGCCAGAATATGAGTATCTTTTATCGGGATCACCTGGGGAAGTACCCATATCTCACCAGGGAAAGTGACTGGGTCAACGGAGGGCTACCACAGCATGGGGACCTAGATGGGCATTTGTCCAAAGCCGAGAATCAAATATCAGAGCTGATGCACACGGACTTTGCTGGCCTGTCTGTAATAGACTGGGAGGAGTGGCACCCGCTTTGGGAGAGGAACTTTGGTGTGAAGAATAAGTACCGTAGCCTGTCCAAATCACTGGTGAGGCAGCAGAGACCAGGTCTGCCCGAGGAAAAGGTGAAGGCCCTGGCGAGGAAGGAGTTTGAATCTGCTGCCAAGGCATTTATGTCAGACACCCTTCAATTAGGGCTTCGCATGCGCCCCAGGGGACTCTGGGGATTCTATGGTTTCCCAGCCTGCTTCAACCTACCAAGGAGACAGACAGGTAACGTTTACATCCTCTCTTTTTCTCAAGCCATTCCCCCGTGAACTGTATTGAGGCTCTGTGCAATTTCTCTTTGCGCTGATCAGATGGAAACTACACGGGCCACTGCCACCCTAGGAACATAAAGCAGAACAACCAGCTAGCATGGCTTTGGCAGCAGTCAACGGCTCTCTACCCCAGTATCTATCTGATCCGTAAACTTGCAGATTCCAAAGACGCAGCCCTCATGGTTAGGTACTGGCACCCTCACTCTTATGCTACAGCATTGTTGTTATACAGTGCCATGGTTCGTGTGAAGTTGAGCAAGAAATGACTCCAATTGCTACTTTTGTGAATCAGGCTGTGTCCTCTCCTGCTGTCGGAATTTGAGTTATTATTTAGTGGGATAAAATCAAAGAATTGAAATAGACATTTGAGAAGATCTCTTTCTCTCCCTGGTGAACAGGCACAGGCTGCTAGAGGCTTTTAGGGTGGCATCCCAGTGGCACCATGTCAACACTGACCCCAACCATGCTACGCCTGTCCTGCCATACACGAGATTGGCATTCACACACACTCTGGAATTTCTTGAAAAAGTGAGACATATAGAAAAAATAGAATGTTAAAAAAAATGTGTGTATTTTTGTCATTATGATTTAAATAGTGAATGAAAATAGAAATCATTTTCCATTTAGAGTTTCACCGTGAGCGTGGCATGTTAACAGTGACTTACAGTACAGGGACATCTGGTATAAAAGGCCAAATGCTTTGCTAATAGGATTACAAATGGTTTGAACTCATTTAAACACACGTTTTATGTTGTACATCTGTTTGTATGCGTGCATGTTTACAGACAGATTTGGAACACACACTTGGAGAGAGCGCTGCACTAGGGGCTTCAGGAGTGGTGCTGTGGGGAGAGCTTAAGTTTGCTAAATCAAAGGTGTGTGTTTCTATCTGACTCACATACTTTAATTATTAGTTTTTGAGTAGAGTGCATCAGTAAATCCTTAATATTGATATGAAATATTTGTATAACACCAATACAAAAAACTTCCTCTTTCTAATGAAAAAGATAGGGTAAACCAATAATCGTTAAAGGAGCTGAAATTGTTGACATTGTTAAAGAAAGTCAGTTGATCAGAATTCAGACAATTTACCCAATTGACATTCATAGAAGAGACTCCTTTCCTACCAAAATCTGAATATGGTTTGTTGCAATAGTCTATTTACAACATTTGTTTACTTTTTACCTACTGTCAGACAATAAATCAAATCGAATCAAAAGTTTTGTATAGCATATTTCATACCCAAAGGCAATTAAATGTGCTTTGCACAAGGCAAGCAGAAATCCAAAAAATGAAAATAAATACAAATCATTTTAATTTAGATAATTGCTAAGAAGGAACAGATGCGCCTAAAGCAATAGAGAAAATATACATTTTAAATCTGGATTTAAAAGTAGTCGGGCTAAGAGCGAATCTCAGATCTTCCGGAAGTTGGTTCCAGTTATTTGTTGCATAGTAACTGATTCACCTTTTTTAGTTTTTACTCTGGGGACGGCTAGCAGACCTATTCCAGATGACCTGAGGGGTCTAGAAGGTCCAAATTGTATTAACATGTCACTAATGTATTTTGGCCCCAGATTATTTAGTGACTATTTAGTGAGCAACAGTATTTTTAAAGTCAACTCTCTGACACACAGGGAGCCTGTGTTGTGATTTGAGAATTGGTGTAATATGATCATATTATTTGGTATCGTGATCTAACTTAATGCGATAGTTCACCAATTTTCAATCTTTTGATATGTTTTTCATCGGATACCAATGTTGTATTTTAAACATTGTATCATCATTTAGCATTCTGCAATCAAACAGCAGTACATCAAACAAGTTGTGAAAATTACTTGCTATTGCGTCATCGAGGGTCCATCTTGAATTTTTTAAAACTGCTGCCGTTTTCAGCCAAGGGGAGTGTTTGCTGGTTCTAAGTTTGATTTGCGCAATGATCTATGGGCATTGTGATGTACAATGAATTAACCATTTCAATGTTGATCTTGTTCAAAATACTAAATACATAGTATAATATATGTAATATATACTAAACAACAACATATATTGTTTAAGAAAATCGGGGATCTCATAAATCTTTAAACGATAATCCTGTTTTGTTTGTGATGATCGATTTTCCTCTCTCTCGCTAGCGTCAGTGTGTCCTCTTGAGAGACTATGTCCATTCAGTCCTCGGGGATTACATCAGAGCTTTGAAGGCTGATGCCCATCGCTGCAGCTTGGAGCATTGCCATGGTCATGGCCGCTGCGCCAGGAAGGACCCCAACTCCAGTCACTTACTCTCTTCAGCACAAGTAAATCCTCAGGGAGACTACATTCTCCTCAAGCCCTGTGGTGACCTCTGTCCCCTCTATATACATTTTCTGTGCCGGTGTTATCAGGACTGGAAAGGAGAAAAATGCCAGGAGCGGAGAGAGGCCTTGGCACACACCAACGAGTAAGATAAACTATGAGCCAGTAAATAAGGGAGTTTGTGTTTATTTGGTTGTTGCATACATTTTTTTAATGCTTATTGGACACAATTACAAAACAATACAATAATTTCAGTTCCAAAGCAGTAGAACCTGGTTCATCAGATTTACATTGCTGAATAACCTGGTCTAGTACTAAGTTAGGACCATACTAAGTAACATGGTAAACATTCCTTTCCTACTTAACTTTACTGTAGCCCTCAGTTAGACATCAGTGAATAAGCTCATAGGTTCCCTATCATTTTAAAAACCACAGTTTACAATACAGTGAAAATAGTTATCATTAAAAAAACTAAAAAACGTGTTCTATAAATTACTTTTGTACGATTGTGATGGCATTGACAAACAGAATTGGCACTTTGTTATCTCAGGGAAAATAACAGTTTTTGCAGTTAATGAACATGAACCTGCAATAAAGTTCTACGAAGCCTTTAATATTCTTTTCACTTTGTGAAATTTGTTAAACATAACATAGCATATTGTGAAGGTTATTATTAGTGCATAGTTATTATTTTGTGGAAGGTTGTGACCGGAAGGGGCTTTCAAGTCCATCACGAGAATCCCCTTGACCCATTGTAGTTCGTCACCGGAAGAGTCAAAGAGCTGTAAATGTGCGTGTTTGCTCCTCAGTGGCCTCCCTTCATGTTCGTCAGATTTTGTCTCATTGCGTGCAATTCCTCAATGAGCTGAGTCATCTCCATGGCAACAGCTTGCCTCTCCTTCACTGCCGCTGTTAGTGACTGTAAAGTGCTGCCCTGCTGGACTGGAGGCACAATAAAGGATATAGTCATACAGGTGTAAAAAACAAACGTGTCTAAAGAAAGAGAGAGGCTTCTTGGGATTGTCAGTAATGCATGATGCAATAGTTGATTTGTTCATTTCTTCTTGGAGCGGCATTAGGACTCCTTGAGGACATTCACTTGGAGGGCCTTAGTATGGGTATTAGGTAATTGGGAACTCAAACTGTTTCTTCAACTCGATATAGAAAGGTCTAGTAGCAAATAGCTAAGGGAAGGTCACAACTTCTTGAAAGTACCGAATTATTTGATCACATCATTGTTATTTTATAAACTACTAAAATACAGTGTGACAAAGTGAGAATAGCCTTCGTACCGAGAATAATGATTACGAGAAGTACTGTGAGCAGCAGCAGAGCGATTACAGTACAGCCCATAGTGTAACCACACAACGAGCTGGGTACGAACAGGCTCGGCTGGTGACTCTGCCATCCGCCTCTTATTGGATGGCCAAGTCGATTGACAGCTGTTGGGTTTCGAAGGTGAAAGTTTCCATTTTGGGATGGGGTCAAAGGGGAGGGACGGGGAGGCTTGACAACTGTAGGCAGACATAATCAATGCAGTTTAATATATTTAACCAAACAAAAACTAAGGAGATTGACGGATATTTAGCCAATGGTATCATATAGATTTGACTATAGTTTTGAAATGTTTGCCGTGATAGCTAGGTTCATGATAATGTGTTGAATGGATTTGTCTGGCCCAGGTTGTGCGTGGTACCTTTGTGGCTGTGCTCTGGGTGTGTGTGGTAGAGATCGTTGATGGACTCCACAGAATGTAGCTCAATCTCTGTGAGGTCTCGGCTACTGATTCTGTAAAACTGAGGGGTGGTGTGAGGGGTGGTGGTACTGGAAGCAGACGGAGACGGCTTCATCATGACACCTACCAGTATTAAAGAAAGGAACAGTAAAAGGGTTCGATTTAGAGAAAGAAAATGTGTGGGATTAAGGGAAAGAAAGGGAAAAAGAGAAATAATATTACATAGATAGACCCATGAGTGTTAAAAAATAGCCAGATAGTTACAGTAAGAATATATGAGAAGTGTTATCAGGCAGTAGGATGTATGTGGTGGAGAGGAGAATAGAATAAGGCTTTTACAACACCGCTTTGTATATTTACCCCTGGATGTTTAACATGCAGACCTATAAATTATATGTTATTTTTTAAATACACTTGAAATACAAAGCCTTTGTTGTGGCTCTGTTGTTCGCTCGCTCTCTCTCTCTCTCACACACACATACACACACACACACACACACACACACACACATTCAAACACAAGCAAGTTACATGCACCAGTCAAACAACCCAGCAATAAGTTAGTTGGAACACAATGTCCACCAGTTACATCCAAGAGAACCTGAGGTTGACAACCCTTGTAGATTCCTAACTAAGCATGTCAATGTTCTCTCAACCACCTTACCTACTGTTAGCTAGGAACAGAAGAATATGAGGTGGTGTGTCCACTCCTTTTTGTACCCCTGGCTTTTTTTTCGATTCAGTCTCTTTCCTTTTTCAATGCATGGGTTTTAGCTTTCCAACAGAGAATGCCATATCTGTCTTCTAAGTAATCCAAGTTTAGTTTATCCTTCTTCTTGGAAGACAGCTCTGTTACAAGTGCTGTCAACTGCAGTCGGTCTGTATGTGTCTGGGTGTTTTTGTAAACCCCTGCAGCCTGCCTTGCCCTACACCAGGCCTTCCTCACCACACATACCCCTACCCTAAAATAGCAGCAGAGAAGAGGCTGGTATTATTAGCTTCTAAGCAAAAGGATGATTGAATTATCCAGTAGTGAGCAAACAGGGGGGCTGAATAAAAGATTACAGTTGTCAGTATAAGTATATTATGAAGATACACTAAAGACTAAAGATATTGACATATATTCGTTATAAATATGTTTTTAAATATCTTATTTGGTGCATTATTTAAAGTTTCTTAAGATCTGTAAACGTTGTAACACTTACTATAAACAATACACAACAAAGTTGTTGTTTTTTGTAGCAAGTCTGTGTGGACAGGTGAAAAGGGAATTATGCTAAGGGTTGTATAGTTTTAATGTCAGCAATTGAGCCTGTGGGCTCTTACTGTAAATAAATGTTTTGGTGACTTATTGCACAATTTGTTTTCAGACCTGCCCTTTCAAACTAATTTCCTACACTTCCCAAAATGCATTGCTTTTGTAAATGTTGCTGGACAGTGGATGTTTTGCACAGAACGTTAAATTCCAGAGTCCAAAGATTTGTCCGCGGCAAACTGCAAAAAAAAATTGGCTTCTCTAAAGAACTTAGGGTAAGTACAACACGATGTGGACTCGAATGCTGATTCGCAGTGGTCGGTTGGGGTTCGGTGTCCAGGTTCCGAAGGAATGTTCGCTTCAGTCTGGAGTTGGATCATTAAGGAGGCAGCAGCACAGACATGCTTCGGGTTCAGAGGTAAGTTACTAATGGCTCAACCAATCTGCAGACAGAGATTTGTAACACGGACAAATAGTCTACAAATTACTTTATGGAGCTAATTTAACTAGAAATTGTAAAACACAGTTTTTATGAAGGCCAAACTTAACATTAAAGATATTCTTTGAATTCACTATAACAAATGGAAACACATTTTTACTTGAAAGACACCAGCACGTGTAAGCTTATGCAAATAGCTATTTGTATTAGGCCACAGCAAAATTGTGGTAATGAGTGATCCTATTGACTGTCTACTGCTTCCATCTTGCACATAAGTTTGCTCATGCATATCAAACAAGCTTACATCTGTCCCAACAGACTGCCCACAGCCCAGCTTCCCCCATACCCTCGCCTGACTTGATTTTAGATAAATTAAAGCCATGAGTGACTGACTAGGTTGGCCATCTACCCATCCTGTGAATTACTGAATGAAGTCTGGCATGTGGGAACTGCATAGGGCTTTAGCAAGCTACAGGCCGATACTTTAAATTTTTTTTACAGCTTGGTTATTTTCATATTGAAAATTAATTCTGTCTGCAGTGCAAAGAGTTTGATCCAAAATGTGTCATGAAGACATTTCAGTTGATGCTGAAATCATCTGATTAGAAACAGAAACAGTCAGGTACTTCTTCAGGTTCTTACACACCTGACACACCCACACCAGAAATGACTTTGTACTTCGTTTCAAAAAGACACCGACCCTCTGGCTGACAGTGTATAACTGTTACACTGATAAGATCCAGCACTGGATGTTTCAAAGGTTAAAGAAAATTGTGCTAAGAATAGAAAAGAATGACATGCAGAAGATTAGATTGTAACATGAAAAGTGAAAAGCAGAATATGACTGAATTTCAGTTAAAAAGAAAATAAGATTGAATGCTAGTGTGCATTATAACCTGAAAATCTGAAGTCAATTAAATAGTTGTTATTGTTCTTTAGAAATGACCATATGAAATCAGTTCTATCATTTTATAAATATTTTTCTCAGGACTCAATTGGTTGCCAATTTGTGAAATTGCATAATTTCACAGTGAGCTCAATTGAATTGAATCGAAATCATGTGTACAATTGTTAGGAGGGTGATCCTCCCTGATATCTGATGAAATATAGGCCATAGTGTCAGCAAATTAAGTACTACAATTCATTTCCTTACTTTGTTATTCACTCTAGTGGCTCATAACTGTTATCTAGTACTATGATGTGAATGCGAAAAAAGGGTAATGTGTGTGTTTTTTATCTCCAGGCTTCATTGGGAAAGACAGCTCTGTTTGACTTTCACAGACATCATGGAGGAAAGATGGTAGAGTTTGCTGGCTGGAGCATGCCTGTCCAATATAAGGACAGTCACATTATGTCCC
This sequence comes from Galaxias brevipinnis, assembly GCA_036023535.2. Taxonomy (NCBI): domain Eukaryota; kingdom Metazoa; phylum Chordata; class Actinopteri; order Galaxiiformes; family Galaxiidae; genus Galaxias; species Galaxias brevipinnis. Next base: position 19,548 of record JAVQIZ010032397.1, read on the forward strand.
ACATGCACACCAGGCAGCACTGTTCCATTTTTGATGTGAGCCACATGCTTCAGGTGGGAGTGGTTCCTTTGTCTTCACAATGATAAAACAAAGCAATGACCCTTTAACCATCAAATGCATTGTGTATCGTGCTAAACATTCTTCAAAAGGCCCAAGTGCCATATTAATATAGTTGTAACACACAGAAGCAAACAGTGCCCTAAAGACTGGGTAGTGTTGAACTAATCTTCAATATTGGTGTCTGGTACCATTCTAATTACCACATTAGGCCATGCTATAATAATATTGATGTGACCCTATATTGTGTTCTGCTTCCAGTCCAAAGTTCATGGAAAGGATAGAGTCAAGTTCATGGAGTCTCTTGTAGTTGGAGACATTGCTGAACTGAAGGACAACCAGGTAAGAACATGAAGTTATTCTTTACCATTATTCTGACAGTTTATATCCCCTACTTCAGTTGTCCTCCCCTACCCTCAGGGCACGCTGTCCTTGTTCACCAATGAGATGGGGGGGATCATGGATGATCTCATCGTGACCAAGACAGACCAGGGCTATCTCTATGTGGTTTCTAATGCTGGCTGTTCTGACAAGGACTCTGCTCATATGAAGGTAGGTAGGTCACTAAACAGACTGGCCAATAAAAAAAATACAGGAAAGCAAGTTGAACTGAGAGACAGATGATGTGTTTGTGTGTGTGTTATAGGCTAGACTGGCTGAGTTCAAAGCGGCTGGTCATGATGTGGACCTGGAATTTTTAGACGAAGCTTTAATTGCCGTTCAAGGTGAGGTCTCCCAAAACATCACTCTTTTGTGTTCTGTCTCACAGTCAAACTAAAATTGTTCAGCCTTTTTTTCTAATGCACCATCCAGTGACATCACACAAGCTTCCAGGCTTGAATTTGAAACATGTTTATGTTTGTTGCTGTTACAATTTTTTTTTTCATATAATGACCATGACTTATGGTTATATTACCTTTAGAAGGTTGCATATGTGCAGTAAGCTACCCCCAATCCACTCTAAACAGTACATCTAAAGCACCTTTTGATGATCACTAGCCATCTGGTAACAAGACAGGCTGAAATGTTCATTGGATTAATATTGAGGTAACAACAAATTTTCCACATGCTGCAAAGACCAAATCATTACAAAGCAGCAGATCTGTTTTTTTTTTATCTGAACAGAATAATTTATCTGAAGTACTGAAAACATTTCTAATCCAGACTGTGAGAACACCACGAAGAACTCATATTTAATATATATTTATTTAATTATTACATACATACACAAATGTATTGATTCTGAGAAATTCTATAAAGGTCCGTCCATGGCCAAAGTGCTCCAGATGGGACTGCGGGAGGACCTGAGCAAGCTGACTTTCATGACTTCCTGCCTGGCTACCTTGTTTAGTATCCCTGGCTGCAGGGTGACACGTTGTGGATACACTGGAGAAGATGGAGTCGAGGTAGAATCTTTGCTTTTCTCTGTTTTTACTCTGGTTTTCTCTCTTCATAGTGTAATAAATGAAAGGTTGCTCTCTGGCCTAATTCATTTACACTATGTTTGTAAAAATATGTCTAAAACCTGCGACAAAAAATCATGTCAACATGGTTTGAATCTGAAAATATAGATTAATTTTAGATATGTGTTGTGCACAATGTAGTTGTGGTGACATTATTGTATTTATTTGCCTCATACCAGATCTCAGTGCCCAATTCTAGGGTTGTGGAGTTGACTGAGAAGTTGCTGACCAATTGTGAGGTGAAGCTGGCTGGGCTTGGTGCTCGTGATAGTTTGAGGCTGGAGGCGGGACTCTGTCTCTACGGCAATGACATTGATGAGACCACCACACCAGTGGAAGCTACGTTAGTCTGGACCATAGGTGAGGTTTTACAGTTTCTACTCTGTGTGTAGCCGATAAGGACTAGCCTGTGTTGTGTGCCTTTTTTCAGTTGTGTCCGTTTGCTAGTGAAGATTGTTGCGTCTTTCACGGTTGTCTTTAACTTGTTCCCCAACCTGAGTCATGTGCTTACCAACGGGAGAAGCATCCTTGACCACTCAACCTCAGCAACTTG
>JAVQIZ010032432.1:0-15254 GCA_036023535.2 Galaxias brevipinnis
GAGAGAGAGAGAGAGAGAGAGAGAGAGAGAGAGAGAGAGAGAGAGAGAGAGAGAGAGACAGAGAGAGAGAGAGAGAGAGAGGGGTCGTCCCACTGTGTAAAGTGGGGTTGTGTGAATAAGGAAGAGGCGGACAGAGAGGCTGTGGCCTTAGCCCCCACCTCTTAACCCTTACTTGTTCTGGGAACCCCTCTTGGTTGAGTGAACTCACTGGAAAATATCCAAGAGGGAGAGCTCATTATCGTGTATTGTGTATTTTTGGGGAGACTGGGGTGGAAAAAAAGGGTCTATCCGGCCGGGAAAAATAACCTTAGCCACCGGAATGAAGCAATAAAAACGTATCCAACTAGCTGATACAGTGAAAACCCCTTGTGACAACAAAGGCTTCACAGCCCCAACTCCCTTATGTCAACTCGTCTACAGGCATGCGATGCCAGTTCAAACAGGGAGTCTGTATCTATAGGGAGTGACACGCCCTTTGACCCCAGAGTTTTGGGAAACCACAGCAGCTGCCTTAACAGCGGCTCCGCTGTACCACGGCGACACCATGGCGACAGCTGAGCAATGACTAAAATGTAAACTTCACATATCACGTACATACTTCAGACAACTTCCTATAGGACAACTAGGGACTCGCATTCCAATGTATATCCCATGACCTAAAAATATGGTATGGGTGGATGAGCCTGCTGGGGCTTGAAACCTACAGAGATGCCTAAGATTATAACGGGACAAGCCCGGCCCGATTTCTTCTGTGACGCTATCCCGACTCGCTTCAGCCTCATTCAGGCGTCCTCCATCTCCTCTCAGTTCGAAGAAATCAATCAGCTCCATTCCAGCTGGATCACCGAGCCGCTGCCACGGTTTAGAGATCCTGTCAATCACACTGTGTGTGTCCCCTCATGACCTTTTGACTCTTAGGACAAGAGCCTGCTCACACCTGCCCATTAATCATTTGGGCCTATACCCCATTCTCTATTTTTTTCTCTCTCTCTCTCTCCCTCTCCCTCCCTCTCCCTCTCCTTCTCTCCCTCCCTCCCTTCCTCCCTCCCTCCCTGTAAATTCACCTTCACCTCTTTCCTACTCCTCTTCCCTGTCTATCATACTCCCTCTCTCTTCATAGCTCTCACTCTATCTCTGAATCAATGATGGCCGTTCAGGGTGAAATCTCCTTGTTAGCAGTCATCGAGCGTTCAGTGACGGGGCAGTCTCCCTGCCAAACGGAGGATATAAACACCGTTGATTGTCTGGAAGTGCTTTTTTTTTTACCGCAGTGTCTGCTAGTGAGCCTGCACACTACCCCCAGAAACAGGGTAAAACATGGGATGGGAGCAGGAAATATGCAGTGCCCTACAGGTTGTTTATTTCTTTCTCCACTGCTGAAGGATGCTGCCTGGTTACTAAGGGAAGATGCCATAGCTAGAAGGTGGGAAAAAAACACGACATGGATACTGAGACGAGAATGAATGCAGAGGCATCCTAACATAATACACAGTGGCACCAGCTTCAACCCTAGAATGAATAATAACGAAGGAAGCGATTTGCATGGCTTCACAAAATGATTCATAAAGGCTATTAGTAATGACTTATTCTACATGGAATTTCCACCTCATAACGCTTGCATTAGCATTTTCATTTCTTGGAGGAGAATATTATTTTGAAATGACTAGGGCCATACATTTTTTTTTTTAGGGCTAGTCAATTTACGCAACTCACCCTCAGGGACAAATAGATTTCTTTGGGTTTAAAACTTCGAACTTCAACGTACATGACTGTAAGTTACTTGGTGCCAACCCTTGGGACACCCACACTGCTACAGAAGTAAAAACCAAAACATTATTGCTACATTAGGGAACCGATGACGGGGATGTCGGATTGATTGTCCACTGAGCGCCAATCGTAGTTGAACAGGCGGGCCCGAGGACGTCCGTGCTAGTTGGGGAGGGCGCAGGAAAGTAATCGTCTCAGTAATTAAGCCAAGTAAAAACACGTGCTTGCCATGAATAATTCACTCAAAGCTCTAGGGTCATTCTGCTCGTTTCATTTTTCTCGTCGCAGCCGGGGAGAAGCCAATCTGTCACAGGAAAGCGTGGATGTCGGAGAGGTGTAAGAGCCGACTTGGATTTGAGCCGTTCACAGGAAGATGGCAGTTTTGTAGTGTAATAAATGGAGAAGTTACAGAGGTGGGTGTACAAGATATACAAAATAATGGAAGCCATCAGCAGTTGGTAAGGAGTTTTTTTTACATGGACTAATTAAAACTCTACCGTGCTTCATCTACAAACCGCTTGAGTTTTAGTATATACTTTAAAGAATATTTATTTCCTGGAAAAGTTCCACTGACCTATATCCACAAGCTACTCTTTACCTTTTAAATGAACTTTTTTTTTATTGAGTTCTCTGCACCATGGAGATTGAAAATTGGAAAGTGGAGTTCACATTGCTTCAGTGTCTGTGAGGTTTCAGATTAAGCAAATTGCTCACCCTGTTTCTTCACCAAGTTCATCTTTATGTTCGTAATCATAGTGATATTGCTAAATAAGCAAGGCTCCAATCAGCAAAGCGTAACTGAAATCAACACAATGTGTACAACTGTTGTTATGCATCAACATGTACAAACCACATGGGTCCAATGCAATAATGCAAAAACAAGTTCATGACTTTAAAACATTATTAATTCATAGAATTTTCTGTGTTACTAATACTGGCACAAATTAAACTCAATTTCTGCTGTAGGCACATCCCTACTCAACCCTCTACTTTTGAAGAAGGTTGTTTTTACTAGCACACATGGATATCCGAAGAGAATAGGATTTAAAATATACAGTGAAGCAATAGAAATGTATGCAATGTTCAACGTTCCCATCTGCGTCCCCTTGATTGACACAAGATCGTCTGCTATCACAACCAAGACTGTGTTCTTTACCTTTTAGCAACACAAGAGCCTCGACCTAACAGCTTTGTGGTAACATCAGTTAGGCTTCTTCCCATAAGGTTCTTGAGATAACTAACATCTAGATCACTATCATCTTTATTTTCAGATAACACCACCACCACTACTACTACTACTAATACTACTACTACTACTTTCGGATAAGATCTTTCAGCAGTAGCATGTGGTTCAGTAATTTAAATAGACATAACCTCTGTTAGGTTGACCCTTGCCCTTGCCCTGTTGTGGAAATTAGGCTATCAAGACCAAATCTGACAGGCCCTTGGGACAGCGCATGCAGCTAAAATGGGGACAGAAAAATTCTATTCTCGTCAACACTGGATTAAACCGGTGACGTTTGGTCTGCTTAAAATGATAGTGCACCTGCTGATGTACATGAAACATTCCTTGCCTTATTTTATACAACAAAAAGACAGTCTCCAATCACTCCAGGGTATTTCAGACCCAAAACATGGCACTCCACTTCCTAATACAAACCGAGCTAGGACCTAACACCAAGCACAGAGGATCTGAAATGTCCTGAAGATATCTATCTCTCTGTCAAGATGACATTAGACTGAGCTCAGACTAGGAGGGGTTCCTGACCAGACAGAGAGAATCACATAATTACATACAGTAAGCGCTTCCTAACGACCCCCAGCAGACCAAGGAGCACACACACACACACACGCACGCACGCACGCACACACACACACTGAGGTGGAGTTCCAGCCGTTGGTTCTCACAGCAGGTCTCTGGTTCTGCTGCGCCACATTAACACTTTGATAAATCAGCTAATAATTGTCTATGGACAAGCTAACCTCTTCCATCATAGAGTCGTGTGCATGCCAAAGAAAAATAGCAGAGATAGATTTTTGGAGGATGCAAATTAGGTTGATGAAAAATTAATATAACATTATTAGAACATATAATTTGATAACAATGGTAAACTAAAATACATTTATGAAAATGATGAAAAAGGAATACAATGCAAAGACTAAAGATGGATGAAGATTGATGATGAGGAGGAGGAAAAATTAAAAGGGAGCAATGAAAAGGGAGCAACATTAAAAGAGCATGGTTATGTTTGTTTGCTGGTCCTGATCAAGTTGATAAAGAGGGCAAATCTATGGGACTAAACCTGTCACTGAAAACTCTGTCCTGCTTCCTTTCCTCATTGCAAACAGTGTCCTCATTTCAGATGAGCTAACTGCGCCAATGCTGCCTTTAGTATGTCAAAGTAATGTAGCCTACTCAAAGAAAATATAAGTAGAGCTGTTTTTGTCAGTTTTATTTCTTCAGACTCTCATTCTGCCTATCGCCACTGGCCAAAAACATATAAAAAATGGCTCACTGTGGATTTCTTCCCTAGTAACATCTATCTCAATCTAGTTCCTTGCCCAGAGTGAGTTGGTACACTCACTCCCTCTGCCCATCTGTTTGACACAAAACAGAAAATCTAATTCCCTTTTTGCCATTTTGCTATGATTACCAGACCCCTGATAGAAATGCTAGATTTACTGCAGTGTGTGGAGTGAAAAATCTATGAAATCCCATGGCTGGCCTTCATTTATAACAGCAAGGCGAGGTGTGTGTGTGTGTGTGTGTGTTTGTGTATGTCATATAACCTTTCTCTGTTTTTCTCCTCACCTACTTTAATAAACATTTTCACAGCTAATCTCTTTGAACGGCAGCTGTAACACGGTGGCATCAAACTTAGTGTCCTTAAGCGATCCCACCCCCAACCCCCCGACTGGGAGGTTCAGTCTGCTCCTCAGATCCGTACTTGTGCTTTGTTTCATCCCTCATCATCGGATCCATCTATCTTTTGTCTATCTGGGAACTTCTATTTTTTTTTTTTATTCATAATAATTTATTCATCATTCTCTATCATTAAAGCCAAGTAAGCCAACTTAAGATTTCGTCTACTGTCTTTAATAATTCACTGTCAGCTATCCAAATCTCAATGGGGTAACGCAAGTCAGAGCTCACAGCACAGTAGAATATCACCAGTTTTTATATTAGAAAAAACTCCTGGTGAGGAATGTATAAAACATAGACCAACATGTGATACATCTGCATGTTTACTTGTGTATCTTTGTTTTGGCTCTTTTCTCTTTGGGGTTGAATATTTTATATCGACATTGTAGGAGAGGCTATGACCACAAGGGCTTCAGACTGACAGCCAATCCCATTCCTCTCAGCAGGGTAGGAGGCTGGAGGAGGCTGGCTACATCGGGCATCCAGCCGGGAATGTCGGACTCGTCAGGACTCTGATCACAGAGGCGAAGGCAGGAACCCAAAAGAATATCTCTCCCCTCTCCTCATTTCACAACCAATCAACCTAACTCCCCACAGTCTGTCGCTGCTGACGCTAGCAGACAATTGGGAAGACTTGTATGATATGCGTACCTGCATGTGGGGGTGTACCCTCATTACTACGGTTAAAAAGGGAGGGCATCTTCAATGGACACTTCTTGGAGCATCTGTGTTGACTTTGTCTCGGCGTGTAAGGGTGAGATGCTATCTCTACAGAGCGCGGGGTGTCTGGGTGATGCAGGGTTGTTGTTTTTTTTTGTTTTTTTTTTACTGTGTTGCACGAGATCAAACGTATGGCAACATGAAAGAGTGTGGCAGATGAGAGACGTCAAGGGGAGGGGAAGAAAATCTCCAACTCCCAGCAAATTCCCCAAATTACTGAGCTCAACTGCACTTCACTCCGAGGGGCCTGCAGAGCTAAGGATAATTCGAGGGGTCGCTTGGGTTAAGATCAGTTTCACTCTCTTTCTTTCTCTCTCTCTCTCTCTCTCTCTCTCTCCATGATTTATTACTGCGGCAAGAAAAATAAATTGCAAATTTTCTGCAACGCACACTTTTCCTCTGCTCTGTTGTTGAACATCTATCCTACTAATCACGCTGAAATGGTACTAAACTACCAAAGACAGCGATTTTTATTCTAAGGCTTATGTGACCTCAAATGTCGTTTTTCTGGAGCCCTGATTTAACTTCTGGCCCTTGAGCCTCCTGATATGATTTAGTGTAGAATTACATCCCACATAACCCTTTGCAAAAGCAAGGACAAAGAACAGTAGATACAAGATATACAATATAATCCAAACGGCTCCTTTACTTAGACCTCTACTTGTCTTTCACGACCAAAATCGAGACATAAAATTGATTACCATCGTGGTTGGATGTAGTCACGCAGCGCTAGAGGAGAGACACAGCACAGTTTTTTTTTTTATTGCCTGAGCGCATGCCAAAAGAACCGTGACGACGTGTGAGCAAAGGACATACAAGAAGCATGAAGGGAGGGATTATTGAATTAATCAATGACCTGAATCATTCACACATGGGCACACACATGGGGACACACAAATCACTCATTCACTGAACAGACCAAGTCTAAAAGTGTGCACGCACAGGCTCGAGGGAAAATGGAAGAATGCTGAAAAGCATCTGGGATGAATTCCTCAAGGGTCCAGTGTTTGAGACCTCTGCTCTGCACATCCTCAAAGGGATTTGGTTTCCACGGCAGCAAGTGACATGCAAATCTCCATAAGAGTTCTGGAATGTCCAACAAAGATAAAACATCTACCATAGCAACAAGTGACTCTCTTAAATTAATTTTAGCATACCAGATCAAATAGTAAAAAAGTATATTTTATTATCTATAATAACATCTTTATGCATAAACAATGCAATTGCAAACTCAATACTGACCTACACTGAGAAAAACATTTGTGAAACACAGTCCAAAAAGGAACTGATAGCAATATAAGGATAGGACAGTCGACATTGAGACAATGGACAGTGGACTTCTTAGCCTTCTCTCCTTGTGACCCTGGGAAAATAACAGCTCTGACAAAGCAGTGCATTGTCTGAACAAAACAGAAGCAGTTACATTACAAGCTTTGAACCATTTCACATTGTCACTGACTTTGCATTGAAAAACATACTATTGAGAACATGGTTACGTCGGGTCCAAAGCAGTGTTGCATTTACATGTTCATCTATGACTTAATTGCGACTAAAGGTACTAGGTCCATGAACCAACAAAGATTCTCCTCCCTTATCTTGGGAGCCCGAAGCAAAGAATGTCCTAGGAATGCCCGTAAGGATTGAAAGCTGCTCATCTCCCCGACTGCCAGATCTCTCTTATAGGGACCATCTGTTAAGCCTCTGAGGCAACAGCTTCAGATGACAGGTCAGAGTGGAGCCTCCAAGATGTACATGGAAAATAACAGGTGCCATGGAAACGAGTGCGAGAGAAACTCAGCTGACTACTGTCAATATTCTTTTGTAGCCTATCCATTGTTCAAGGGCCCAAAAAAAAAAAAGAAAAAGAAAAGAAGACAGAAGATGAGTGGAGAGGAGAATCCCATCACATCTTTAAACTGACAATTTACTGTGAGAGACAGTAGTCATTCCCTCTCTGATTTTCCCCATCAACTATAGATCCGAGGCTGACCTTAAAGGCTGAATTCCGTCACACGCCCTGGTGATGATGAAAGGCGACGGTTTTCAAAACATATAGATGAAACGGTTATTTTACAGTAAAGAAAAGCTGTGATATGGAAAAACAAAGGAGCCAATAACCCTCTAGGTATTCATAGGGCATACTACATCTGAGGGTCAGAAGCGTGTGTGTTTGAGTGTGTGTTTGTAGTGATGGGTGTTGATTGATCGCATTGAAAATGACAGCGATCAGCTATGTGGATGCTCTAATAACAAATTAATCAGCCGTGTATATTCATCGTCGACTGGTCCTGCTTCCCGGTTGGATCGGTTAGTTGCTGGGAAGGGACGGGCAGACGTGTTGAGGTGATGGAAGCTGTCAGTGGTGGAAGCTTCATCTGCCTTTAGGTTTCATGCAGTAAACATAATAACATCAGAATATCCAGAGCAAGTCATACATCTCTGCCTCACTGCTGAAGCCATGTCAAATCGTACAGGCAGTAATGGACATGGTTGGTTATTTCTGGGGTGCCTGCCATTTGAGCTACCATTGAAGACAGGGAGGAGTGAGCTATGCAGAATGCAATGGGCAAGTGGTCAGCAATGTTGATCAGAGGGTTTAAAATGTTAGCCAAAATATAGACAGCTGATTATCCATCCCTCCAAAGGGAGGGAAATGTATCCTCTTGAAATAAAATCCGTTCTTCTACTTGTGCCAAGAAACGGAGTCTTGTCTATGGTGATCCCAGACAAGCACACAAGTACAACCTAGAATAAAAAACGTAATCTAGAAGTAGAAAATAACCTACGCTGGAAGTTATGGTCTCTGGAATTGTGACCTGAATGTTAAAAAGAAATAGCCTATTCCCCCTTTCGCCTCAACGCGCCCCCTTCTTTTTTATTGAACTTTACGCACGCGATACACTGAAGGCTCCAGTGCGCGTTTGCCTTATTGTAGGAAAGTCAAATTAAAAGTGTTGTTGCTTCATAAAACGTGTTCCACGAAACTGATTAGCATAAATTTAACGAATTGATCGTACTGACAGAATAAAATCCCCCCAAGGCATCAGTTTGGCACATTACGCACAGAAGAGGAGCACCACAATGGCGTGATTATATGTATGAAATCTTAAAAGGTAATAATTTCACGCACGTACCTTGTGCAGTTTCCACATAGCTCCAAGAGCCTTTACTTCATGTGTGCCATGTTTACCTTCTTCCAAACACTGATAACAGACCGGCATTTTGCATTGTACACAGTACATGCTCAGATTTTCAAGTTCGTGCTCTGTGCAAGTAGAGATTTTTCTGGGGCTCGTTCGGCGACTTATCCGGCCCTGCGCCGGGGGCACCAGCCGATGTTTGGCGAGCGGACCTCTGGGTGGGTGACACCTCATGCGACACGGATCGCAATAAAACACATCGCATTGCTCGCACATAACCGTGGCCTCTTTTGGGCTCTTTTCGCAGAGCTGACATTTGAGAGCAGCCGCTTTGCTCTGCTGGTACCGGTCAACCACCCCCTCAAGCACTCGGTTCTTAGGAAAACCACGGAGCCCCCGGTCGTCCAGAATAAGACTGCGGTGACACTGCGGGCAGGTGATGCAGGAGTTTCGGGGGATAGGGGGTAGAGAGCCAGGGTGCTGTAGCAAATGCATTTGGGGAGGAGGTTGAGGAACGGATGGAGGGAAAACTCGCACACCGTTTGGAGACTTCTGGCAAGGGGTTGTTGGGGCACTTACGAAGCCACCATAAGAGCCGTAACCACTGTCTGCTTCACTGTACAAACTCATTTTATCCAAGTCGAGATAATCATAATCAGAGACACCTGAGCCAGAAGCTCGGCTACTCTGCGGAGATTCAGCGTCGGGAGTCTGCACCAGGATATTCCGAGCACAAGCCAAGCAAATGTTGTGAGAGCACGGCAATATGATGGGCTCCCGGAAAAATGATCCACACACAGGGCACTTCAATTCTTCCTCCATTTCATCCATGTTTGTTTCTTTTAGGTGAGAAATGTTCTTACTTGAATTCAAATGTGTCCTGAACGGAGCTACAGTACCGTAGTCTAACAGCTATGGGAATCTTAACCTGTTCCTTGTCTGTCCACAGACTCGAGTGCAACCTTGGAAGGACAGGCAGATTGCATCGACACAAATTAACCAAGACAACGCACTGTCTGCCAATCGGCAAGCGGTAAAGCACTGGCCGGCAAATCAACATCAACCATTGGATAATGCACCTGTCAGTTTATGTCCATGCGCAACAGTTAACTCTAGACATATTGCCTTCTGTATTCACTGATTGAATGCAGAATATTTGTCATACATTTATTACGATTGGCATAGGAATTGATAAAAATAACACATAAAATAAAAAAGAACCTTTTTCTCCTTTAAAATCTCAATATTATAAATCAGACCCGAATTAATTAAACTATGTTTCAGCAATATAGTTACTAGCCACTAGTGTTGGACGCTGAGGAGATTCTTAAATTGTATTGCCATAAAGAAAGGAATGTGTATACATCTATTTTTAATGCAAAACATGTATTTGCAATCTGTCACGTGTTGTCGAGGAAATATATAATTTTAACAAGAAACAAAAACAAGAACATCTTCTAAGACAATAACTAAGAAACCTCCATACTGTCTTCATCATATTGTGGTGCTGATGGAGAGAGCTCATAGAAATCTTCTCCATTATATACCAATACAGCTGCCATTTCTAAAACATCCATGGCAACCATTAGTCAATGTGGCCTTGAGCTGGACAGAGACTGAGACTGTGAAAGTTATATAATCACATTGTTCTCTGACACACACACACACACACACACAAACACACACAGATGCAGAGACACTACACACACACACACAAACACACTACACACACACATACACACACACACCGTTCATAAAATACCTGGGCATTTAACAATATTGTCTTACATAAGCGAGAGTACTTTGAGGGCACTCAGCTCTAATTGCATTTGCATAGTATTGCACAGAGGTTTTGGAATTCAAACCAATTAAAAAGGACTGCTTTATTTTCCACATGTATTCATCCAATCATGGCTGGACTGGATTTCCTCAACTTATAATGTCTTTGCACAGGCAATCATCTGGTTAGATATGTTCAATACATTAAATAAACAGCCTTTTTATATAATAACCCAGATATTATTTTGGGATGTGTGGCTTCCAGTCCCACTACGTGAGTGTTGACGTACCAAGCGTAGTAATTTCCTCAGAGTGGGATAGTGGGGCGACTAATATCTTCGTGCAGAGGAAGAAGTCCTTTTAAATCTCTACACGCCTTCTATTTTTGTTGTAATGCTAACTCATCCTGCTAGGACAAAAACACATTAGCTTCTTAAATGTCTTTTTCTTTCAGTGTTCACATCCTCTTGTAATCATTGTGCGTAGTGTGCCACCTTAAAATAAGTGCACTGAATAACAGGCAAAAAGGTTTGCAAACAATTATGGAAAGCGCATATTATATTGTACTATAAAATGTACTGAGGTGAATTCCGGTACCATTTTGAAAATTCTAGTGAATTCATGGCGCTCAGGACTCGAGCAATATTCTTATCACGACTCTGTTCGGCTGTTCGGATCACACGTAGTTGATTGGAATTGGGCCATCGCATTGATAAGCTGCACAGACTCCTTTGTATGTTGCACTCACACAGTCTATTAACCACTCTTTACTTCAGCCTATTCCTAAGCCCCAGAGCTGTCAGGTCTCCTGTGTAAAGAGTAGTACGTATACCCTGCAAGGCCCCAGGCAGATAAAAGGGTCTAATAAGATATTATATTTGATGGTGCCACCACTGCAAGCTACGAATATGAAAGTATTATTAAAGTGCTCTTGCTTTTGAAGAGTAGTAGTAAGTATGGTTCTTTGAGATAGATGGTTCTTTAATGGTGTTAGTGTGTACTGCTACATTAGTAAGTCCAAAATAATACAGTCCAAACAACGAGTCCATTAAAACTGTGTCTCACGTAACCATTTTCTTTTCAAACTTAAAAAAGATGTGCTCCTTGGTTCAGGATAGCCTTGCATGAACTATGCAAAAGTTAGAGGGAGTATCATACATATAGCCATAGTTAAGAGTTAACAAAACACCTGTTGTTTGCACCACCTGTTTATCTGGTTAATTTGTGTAGGAAAGGCACCTCTTGTTGCTGCGCAAAAACCTGAAAACTCAAGAGAACTTTCTGACATCTTCTCTTCAGGACACCTCCTGCCCAATGACCTGTATGGTCTCATGTTTATGCAATCTCTCAGTGTGTCTCGCCATCTGTGCCCTTCACAATCTCCTAAGTAATGCCTTTTCATGCTACAGTATTTCATCACCATTCCCTATGGGAATTTTGCGACGTGTGATGCATTCGTTACAGTTGATTAATTATGCCTTTTTTTAATGTTTTTTTTTCACGTTGACAAAATTAGGAATTGATATCTGCAAGCACAAAGTGAAGGTTATGTTGAAGAAGGTATTATCGCACTGGAATGGTACAGGTTATCCCATGTTCCGTTTTTGTTTAGATAACTGAATGATGAACAGAGTGAATCAGCAATTCCCTCTTGTCAAAGGCATGCACCGATATTGATTGGGCAGTAGATCATCATTATTGATCCAGAACCATTAGTTAGTAAATTAGAAATTGTGCTCATGACTTGACTTTGTGATATATTTGCTGTACAATATAGTGTGTAAGAATTCTCTACCACATTACTATTTTATTTTTTACGCAGGATTGCATTTTCTGCTGGGGTAGAATTGAGACTTTTGGAATTCCATAATGACACATAAGTTGGATGGTTTTTAAACATAGAATTAGGGTTTGTCTAATGGAAGTGATTGTTCAAATTCACTCTTCCAAGTAGCAAGTGTGTGTGAGTGTGAATGTGTGTGAGTGAGTTTATGTTTGTGGAAGGATAGCTTTTTTCGTTTGGGGACATGCCTGCACAGCCTAGGCATGTAAGGTGTTACTCTGCACCAATCTCATGCACAGCACACAGTCACTGCAGGGGAATTGAGCTTCAATTAATAGTCTAATGATTTCTCCTTCTAAGTGGGTCGTGGTGATGTTACTAAGTTCCCTTGTTGCATTTAGACCTTACACAGTTCTGTTAACCTCAGATAACCTGCTGAAGAACAAAAACTGCATTAGGACATTTTGTTTACATCTTAATCATAGTTAATTCATTATTTTCCTTGTATTACTGTGAGCTTGCTCATACAAATGTAAAAAAAAGAGAGATTTGCAGCCTGGTGCTCTTAAAGGCTTGTTGCAGCTGAGCAGAGCACCATAATTGAACACAGCTCCAGGGTCCAAAAGCCCATTTTTATCGACCCGCTCCCCCCTCCCCGTCCCCACCCCCTACCTCCTCTGGGATTGATGCTCTCACTAACTAAGAAATCTGAAAGATATTGAAACAAATGATGCTAAGAAGGCTGTTCATGGCTTCACAGACATATAGTGTACTCTACTGTGGATTGAGAATATTATGGAAACATCATGGTGTAGAATCTGTTTCATTTTGTTGGCAAGCAACGATCAAACAATGAATTTGACAATAGATGTATGTGGCTGACTGATATCCCACTACATTTATTCTATTCTATTCTATTCTATTCTGTTCTATTCTATTATTTTCTATCCTTTAGGCTGCATCTTTAGAATTGTGCTCAACATCATTGTAAGGTGTGGTGCTCCATCATCCTCCCCCTACCCCCATCATCACCCCCA
Organism: Galaxias brevipinnis; assembly: GCA_036023535.2. Taxonomy (NCBI): domain Eukaryota; kingdom Metazoa; phylum Chordata; class Actinopteri; order Galaxiiformes; family Galaxiidae; genus Galaxias; species Galaxias brevipinnis. Next base: position 13,150 of record JAVQIZ010032432.1, read on the forward strand.
CTCCCCCAAAACAACCTCCAGCCTTTCCACGGAAAAGGCTACCCCTAAGTGCCTCTACCATAGTAGAACAAAGGAGTCCTTTGTTAACATTGGATTGGACCAGGATGCAGTAACTGGGAAAAAAATATGGAGCACTGGCAAGGAAAACAATAACGAGCAAGATTTTGTGACCAATAGTTATCAATAAGAACTTGTGGCACACTCAATTTAACCTAAGAAAAGGTATTTGATTTGTGGTTTGAAACAAAAGGAAGGCAAACGAAGATAAAGGTAACTCTCGAGAGAAATTACTGCTCTGATGAAATTTTCAGTGCGCTATCCATCAGTAGACATAAAGCAAAGGAATCCCATATGGAGCGGCAAAGAAAAATTGTACCCCCCCTCCTCCCTTTCTTTCTTTCCATAGTGTAAAGCCCAGGGATTTAAAAACATAAAACCCTGTTATCAAATATAAAGACCCTTCAACACTAGCAGTGAGAAATAGCTCCCTATTGCTCTTCTTTGAAGCCCAGGGATTAAAGCTAATAAAAATGGCTATTTCATATAAAAGCCCCAAAGACACCAACTGTTTTTGCCCTCTTCACCCCTGTGTTTTCTGTATGTGCAATGAATTCAATTATTAAATTATTATTATATTATAACAATATATACACAGTTTGTATTCTGCTATATCCAATATTGTCGGCCTTTTACTGACATCCTCTTATCTCACACATTCAACTGTCACTGGTAATCTCCCAGCAAACTTTGCTCTTTACAGATGTAGGATTCGAGTAATGTTGACCTCCCACTTGCACTGGATGAAGATAGAGAGTTTGGCTCAGCCACCATTGATCTCTATGGGTTTGCCTATTGATCAACAGAGGGGGTAGAAGAGAGTGTGTCCCTGGGGAGATTGCTGGGAGATACGGACACAGAGAGTTAAAGCCAAGGAGGGAGGAGATTGCAAAAAAGGTAACATTACCATCTGAGCCATGTCCTTGATAGGAACACAAAAGGAAGACCTTTCCATGACCTTGTCAGAGGCACGCATTCTTATTCCACCAATCCATTGGCAGCTCAAAATAACATTGTGGGGATAATTATTTATAAAAAAAGCACAGGATCATATGATAAGCCCCAATCTTGATGTTTTTTGTAAACAACAAATATTTTTTATTTAAAAAAACCCCCCAAAAAACAACCTATCCATTAATTTTATGCTTCACTATATTCATTGTAAAAGACTCAGACTCAGAGCAGAAAGTTATTAATAATTATATATTATTGTATATAATAGTAATATGGATCTGACACAAATGCATCATAAAAACTATGATTATTAAAATTAATTTTAATATATATATTAATTTATTTTTATATATTTGAATATAATATAGATTAATATAATTTCCTTCCTCGTCAGTAGATCTTTTCTCGTCTCGGTTGTGCCCATTCCCTTTGAGGGAAGCACCACTTCTGTTCTGATTCTTGCTCTAGTTTCTTTTCATGACAAGCTATATTAGTAGCAGCATAACAAAATGGGGGGTACGTTGAGAAAGGAGAGAGAAAGAAAGAGAGAGAGAGAGAAATATGCAAACACACACACATCCACACACACACAAGAAAGTAAAGGATATTCTTCAGCAGGATAAGGGTACTTTTACCTCTTTCACTCAGTCTTGCAGTAGCCTTGCTGTTGCTGAACATAAGCTTTTATGACTGCGAGTTAGTTGTACATCGCTGCTTTTTTATGATACACACAGCCTTTTTTTAGAACAACTGCATTCATGATGCCACTACACCTTTAAATATAATGCACCCTTTCAAGCCACTTCGATAGAGCTAACACAAGAATAGATGGCCCTAACTGGGCCAAAGTGACCGGGTTTGTTGGAAAAAACTTTCCTTTCAGAGTCTTAAAAGCTGTAACACTTGTAGACATATTGGAAAGTAGACCATGAAGATATTAAAACATGTATGATGGGTCTCCTTTTCACTATTACCACATGCTTGGGGGGGGGGGGGGGGGGGGGGGTTGAAAAAAAAAAAAAAAACTAACAAAAAAAAAAAAAAACCCAAAAACCCCAAAACAGGGGTAATTAAATTTTTTTTTTTTTTTTATG
>JAVQIZ010032443.1:0-12686 GCA_036023535.2 Galaxias brevipinnis
CGTGCAAAAATAGGCCTAATAATAATAATAATAATAATAATATGACTTTCCGGTAACAGTATGTGCTGCATCTGACGATGCATCACATAATAATAATAATAATATGACTTTCCGGTAACAGTATATGCTGCATCTGACGATGCATCCCATAATAATCGCCCCTTGGAGGTGTCACCCCGTAGCTGTCCTCTCAGCGCCCTCTGCGCCATCTGGTGGAGACGACGATCACTGGACCATGCCAGTACAAGCGCAGTCCGTGGCATTGGAACGGACATTTTGGCTTTGCAATGGAAGCGAGATTTTCAAAACTGCGAACGTCGATAAGAGTCAGAAAAATGGGGCTTACTAATGTTTGACGATAACAGTATATGATTGCGTCATGCTAACGCAATCACATAATAATAATAATAGGACTTAACAATAACAGTATATGATTTCATCATGCTGACACAATCACATAAATATGTGTAATGACTATTTTAAAAGCAACACACTGATTTCCAGATTTTAGAGGACAGTTCAAAACAATTTTACCAAACTCTTCAATATTCTAACCTAAACAAAAGAGTTGCAGTCTCACTTCCAGGTAAAAATTTTAGGGGTGTTGCCTAAGTCAGGCTTGGTGTGCAGACAAAAACAAATTGTGTTTCAGTAGTGACAGGAAAGTTGGGGACATACATTTTCACATGAAGTTTCTTAATTTATATTTTTTCCATAAACTACGTCAACATCTTTCAATAACCATTTAGAAGAAAACCATACATTGTAAAACAAAGTAAATACATTTACAAAAAAGTTTTACTGTAATTTTCAATAACAAATTTAGGGGTTTGGGTTTGGGACAGCAAACTGCCAATAGAAAGTAGCATATTAACTAGGGGTTAAGTATTTAACCCAGGTTCTAATAAGGAGAGGAGTGAGACTCCTCTCTATGGGAAACACTCTTACAGCGTCCATCATTCACTGAACACTTATACCACAGCGCCTTGTAATCAACAAGGCTCGTGAGACTTTAAGGGTCACGCGCACCCGCGTCAGGTACTCTATAAATACAGTAGCAGACCCATTTCACTCCAGATTTTAATCCAGTCGTTAATCCATGGGGCAGACATTGGAGAGGAGTCTCACTCCTCTCCTTATTAGAATCTGGGTTATATACATAACCCCTAGTTCTATTACAGTTGATACGTTCGACTCCTCTCTATAGGAGACATTGTACCACAATGCCCCATAGGTCGTGAACATCGAACAACCCCTGGTGACCAGAGGTCCATCCTTCACTCCTGACCGCCCACACTAAGCACCGCCTGCGCCAGAGAGGTCGCCGTCACACCCAATCTTTACCAAGATACAAAGGTGTGAGGCGTAGCCCAGCTAGCCGCAGCACAGATGTCCGAAACAGACACACCCTTGGAAAGCGCCCACGAGTAAGCAATTCCGTGAATGTGCGCGAATGGCCATAGACGATGCGCGTCCCATAGCGCCATAGGCTAACTGAATAGCCTGCACTAACCACTTAGCCAGTCTGATCTTGGACAGTGCCTTCCCACGGAAGGGTGAGCAAAACAGACAAACTACTGATCCGTGGAACGTGATCCCCTTTTCCTATCCATGTAACAGCACAGCGCGTACAGTGCACAGACGCTCCAGGGAGCGTAGATCCGTATCGGTGCGGAGCCGGAGCACCTCAGTAGAGTTACAGGTGTTAGTGATGCTCAGGACCTTCAGCACAAATGCTGAGTTTGGTTTTAAGGTCACCTTGGCATCTCCGGGGGCAAACTGAGTACACGAAGGATGAACGGAGAGGGCCTGTAAATCACTGACACGCTTGGAGGTGGCCAATGCCAACAACAGAGCCGTCTTGAGTGACAACGCCTTTATACTGCAAGTCTCCATGGGCTCGAACGGAGCCCAAGACAGCCAACAGAACCAACCTGAGCTCCCAGGAGGGAGAGAGTGGTTTAGACACCAGGCGGTTTCAGGGTTTCTCGCCGTTCGACTGGGACAGTAATTTCGGGCGCAACGGGAGCAGCCAAGGCTCCCCCTCCACCTAGCTGTATATATCCACCGCCCATGGTTTGGTCAACTATCGAGGGGCTACTAATATCAGCGACAGACTTTGTGACCTCACACTGGCCAGCACGGCCGGGATCAGAGCTGTAGGGGGAAACGCATCAAGCAGCCTGTCTGCAGGCCACGCGTGCGTCAGAGCATCTACGCCCAGAGGACCACCTGCTTCTCGCAGAGAGAAGTAAAGGCGACACTGGGCACAGGCAGTCGAGGTGAAGAAATCGACGGACGCTTCTCCAAAGCGACACCAAATCGTCGGTACCACCTCCGGATGCAGACGCCACTCTCCGGGCCGGATTTATCCCTGGGAGAGAAGGTCTTCCCCAGTATTCAGGTGACCGGGGACATGAGTCGCCCTGAGCAACCTCAAGTTCACCGCACACCACAGCAATAGCAGCCTGGCTAACTTGTGAAGTGTCCAGGAGTGGGTTCCGCCCTGTCGATTCACAAAAGCCACCACGGTCTTGTTGTCGGTAACACATCCTAGTTGCCCAGCAACGGGAGAAACCATTTCAGCACCAGGCAGACCGTTAGCAGTTCCAGGTGATTGATATGGAAACAGCGTTGAGACGCGTCCCCCGCACCGCTCACCGGTCTTACCTCGCAGATGCCCCCCCATCCTATGTGGGAGGCATCTGTCGTCACTACGCGCCTGCGTATTACAGGGCCCAATAGGGTGCCAGTCAGCAGCAGGGCTCTGTCCTGCCACGCCTCCAGCGCCAAAACGCAGTGGTTGGTGACTCTCTGGGATAAATCCATTCTCCTCGCGGGGTATAACACTTTGGCTGTCAGCCAGCATCGGAAGACCCGCATGAGGAGGAAATCCGGCCAGACTCTTGTAAAAGGTCTGGGCGGGGTCCCGGGAGAGAAAGGCATGGATCAGAACCGAGCGGATGGTTATTCCCAAGAACGGTACGCACTGGGAGGGAACCAGACAGCTCTTTTCAGGGTTCACCACAGAGGGAGGCTAGATGGGACAAGAGAACACTCGTGTGCTCCATCGCCTCCTCTACCGTGCCTGCGCACAATAACCAATCGTCCAGGTAATTGTGTATGTTCGGGGGGCCAGTGAGAGTCCGAAGGAGAGAACCTGGAACTCGAACACCTGACCTTTGAACGCAAACCTGAGGAAATTCCTCTGCCTGACACAGAGGTCTCTATGATCCCCACAAACCGAGGCGGGCTGCTCCCAAACTGGAGTCTGTACCCGCACGCTACGGTCTGTAACACCCATGCGGCCCTGGTGCATGCACACCACTGAGCCGCAGCTCCTGGCTAGGGAGCTCACAACCCTGAGGGGAGAGGCGTGACCCAGCCGAGGCTTTAGAGGGTTAATATTTGTGTTTAATATGATTCTTCTGTACACTCGGCGCCCACAGGCTGCCCGAGTGTGAGGGGAGCACACACACTTTAATAGGTGGGGAACAATAACACTTGGTGCAGCTGGCTGAGGATGGTGTGCCACCCCAGACAGTGAGCTCAGTGACTGTATGGTGAGCTGGACCCTGTCTGCCCTTGTAGTTAATGGGGTCTGAGTCTGCACAGACAGGAGGCTGTTCCGCGCATCAGGGCTGCTGCTGTTTCTTCCCTCAGGAGGAGTCAGACTGGGACCTCTTTGGCACGAACCGATTCATTGCCCATGGTCGACCGCCTTGGATCCCCACAGGCGCCTGCGTAGCAGAAACCTGGGCAGCAGCACGTGGAGGGCGAGCAGGTGAAGCCCACGCCTCCCTGGATGGGAGGGGGGTCAGCTTCACCTTTTTCTCAGGCTGAGATGGGTGCAGTGCGGACAGCGCCTCCCCTGTCGACTTTTGCTGCTCTTTTCGGGCCGTCAGCTTCCCCACCGAGGTGCCGAAGAGCCCAGCGGGGTCCAACGGCTTGCCGAGGAAAGCAGCCCTCTCTCTAAATGGGGGTCTTAGCAACGTTCAACCAGACGGAACGTTGCACCACCACTGTAGTTGCCATGGACCTGCCCGTCTGCGCTGCCACTCCTCTGTGGGAGCGTAGAGAGAGGTCCGTAAGCATACGGCTGATGTCCCACAGTTCAGAGATGTCATCGTCCGGGGCGGACTCAGCCATCTCCTGCTGAATCAAAACCACATTTGCACTCCTGGCTGCCAAGGCTGAGGCCTTGTAGGACGCCCCCAGTACAGAAAATAGCTCTCTCTGCTGCTATTCAGGGAGGCGGGCTCCCAAAGCATACGAGGAAGTAGTGGGGGCAAGGTGCTCCGCCACGACAAGCTCCATAGGAGGCGGTGTCTACCCCCAACCTGGATTGGTCGTGCACCTCAATGACGCTTTATCCAGCCAACTGCACACATACAGAGGCTGGTCTAGACCAGGAGGCGCGCAGATCCGAAAGGAAGTCCGGCATCATGGGGATGGACTTCCTCGGGGGAGGAGAGACCACCGGCATAAAGCGACCATCCATCAAGGACCGGGCTGGAAGTGCCGGGGGGATGGCCAGGGGATGCCCATGCAGGCGCACGACTGGCGGCATGCCTCCCAGGTTGATAAGGACTAGTAACGAGACAAGCCCACCTCAGCTGGCTGAGAGAGCACGTCCGTCATTGAGTCTTTGTCCCCCAGTGAACCAGCTGACACTGCTCGCACAGCGCATGGCTGGAACACTGGCACCTTATCTTCCACGTCTGCTATGGGAGGAACTGTGTACCAGGACAGGCGGGCATGAGGGAAGAGGAGAGAGCTCCCCAATACAGAGCTCATCTCTGCTTGGAGGGGCAGCTTCAACAGGCAGAAGAGTGGCAGCACTCTGCCTCTACTTTCTAGCCCCCTTGGACGTCGACATCCCACTACTGTGTAGGGGGGGTGACAGCCCAAGCCAACCAAGCTAACCAGGTAGAGGCGCACGACTTTGCTAACTCAGAGCAGCCAGGTCGTCGACAGTACGAGGCAGCTGCAGCTAGCTAGCTCCAAGAGGTACCCCGTAGGCCCGAAGTCAAAACGAGGAGACTCTAACCACCTCGCTACTACACACTCGAACCGATAGAAAACAACAAGGCACACATTCGAAAACGGTGCACAGGCTATTATGACTATAACGGCAAGGCACACGTTCATAAACGGGGCACAAGCTGTTAACTAACACCCCACAAGGTCACCGAAGCAACAGGAGAGCCACCACACACGTAGCCTAGCAGTAGCGATGCCCCGCAGGCCCCTAGGCAAAACGGGGGACACTAATCACGTTGCAGACTACACTCGGACTGGAAACAGCAAGGCACACATTCGAAAACGGAGCACGAGCTGCTAATTAACAGAAAGGAAAAAAACGTGCTGAAAAACCACAACAAAAACTCAGAAGAGAAACGAAGTGGCTAACAGGCACTGTGGAAAGGAACTAGCTCGCCACCGGGAGCTAGAAACCTCACCTGCTGTGTTGCTACATTAAGTAGCGCAACGGAAAGCAGAAGAATTGCCGAGGGCAAGAGAAAACTTTCTACCTTGGCAGCATGGAGAAAATCCTCTGACCAAACAGCGTCTTCACCGAAGATAAAGTTCACTAGACAGGAGGGGACACCGTTGATGTTCACACCTGGCTGAATGATGAAAACCTGCTACTGCACAGTAAAAATAGAAGTGTACATTTAACATTTAAGAGTTAAATTCAACTCTGTTTCAGATAACATTTGGCCCCACTCAAAAATTGTGTTAAATTTACTCAATGACCAGTCAAATTTGAGTTAAAATTAACACTAGGACGTGTACAAATATTTAACACTGTAATTTCACACTCCACAGAGTAATACATTTAACCCATAATTATTTAAAATTGGACACTTTTAAGTGTTATCATATTTAACACAGATGGATGGATTTAATTTTTTTTTCTCGCATCTACAGTGTTGTTTTTTCTATCTCGATTGCATCACGCGGTGTTCCTGACTTACTGTAATGTAATTAATGTCAGAGGGGATGACTTTGTGGTCAATGGTCATGAAGATTCCAAGTGACACACAAGAATCAAACTCAACGAATTTGAGCTTCAATTCAGATCTGCGAGGATCAGAATTTTTGAAATTATCAAGGGTTACAGACAGCAATTAGAACTATCTTGCAACAAACATGTCCATGTTGCTCAAACAACACTAGTAAACTACTCCGAAGGATTCAATTTATAAATCCAGACCTCACACATTAAAAAAGACTTGTCATTGTATTTTTACAGGTCATCATCACATTGAATAGGTAGATCACACTTAGTATCCCACAATGCCTTGCTGCAAATCCAGAAGACAGATGAAGAGTGGCGCGTACTAACACGCTGTAGAGTAGAATCTTCACTGCTACTCCGCAGGATTTAACACCTTCTTTTAACTTAACCATTTGAGCGCCTTTACTCTCCAGAGTGTTGAGAATACTCCCTCTGGGTTAATTTAAGTCAACTCTGAAATATTAACACCCTTTTTTTTATTGTGCAACCTGAGTTGCTAGTAGGCTGCATGAATGGTTCTTCACTGACGGCGTTTGTGTAGTTTTATTTTTTGTATTGATGAGCGCTGTACTTTTGCCTTCTGGGAAATAAAGTACACCCCTCCAGCTAATTAGACATTTTTATTTAAGTGGCCCTTATGAACCTATGATGCAATAGGGGGTAATTTCTCCAACTTGTTTTACTTTCTACTGTTTGTGTAACAATACATGACAAGACTATATGTAAAATAGAACATTGGTATATGATAAAAAACATATAAAAAAGAAGATGAAGTGGGTGAACTACCCGTTAAAATGCTACCCTATCTCTGCCAGAGGAGGAAGTGACGGTGGGCAAATTCTACGCCACGTTTCTGATCCAGGATTACTTCCGCAAGTTCAGGAAAAGGAAAGAAAAAATTGGTCTGGGAGAACCTGACCCCAACAACCCTCTGGCCATACAGGTATCTCCCTTCCTGCTCTTAATTTTTCCTCATGTCTGTCTGTAAAATATTTCACTCTTCCTACTAATATCTCTATGTTTGTTTTGTCTGCTCCAGCTATGCCAGGCAGGCCTACGGACCTTACAGGATCTAGGTCCAGAGATGAGGCAGGCGCTGAACCAGGACCTCGATGAGGAGGATGAGGTGGTCATCATTGAAGTGGAAGGACAAGAGGATAACGCTCTGTATCAGGTAAGCAACTTTTCACACTTGTCACAATGTGGACTCTAAATCAAAGTCACGTAAAAAAGTTCAGAACCTTCATTAAAGGTATGTCTCATTAATAATATTGCTGTAGTAGAAGATGAATTTGGAGTAGTAAGAATATGAACATGATGTGTGCTGATCGTTCAAGCAAAGTTCATATATGTAGTTCAAATTAGACGGCATCAGTCAAAGGATGATCTCCTTCCATTCAATTAAACAAAAAAAGGCATTTGAGCTGTTGGACCGGAATCTTAGTCTTGAGTCAACATCTTGTACCTGAGTACCTCTCTTTCTCATCCCCTTATTAGACCTATAACAGGAGCCATTGTAGTTCCCAGGCTACCACTCCAACAAGTAACAACGGAGGGGTACACAGTGATGGATTGTCAAACAGAGATCAGATTCAACGGGTTGACTCACTCTCAAAGACCCTTCGGGGTAATGGGACATACACTGACGAGGCGAACCCTCCCCATGGAGTCCACATCAATGACTATCACCATAGACACCCATCAATGAAGAATGGTGGGCTTGATCACAGCAAGAAAAGTCCCTCTTACTACAAATATGGCAGGTGGGTAGGCTCATAACCACACAGACTGTTTTCTTTTCCAACTGTCTCACCAGCTAGAGATGACCTGACCCGACCCCCATCGTTCCTGTTAACATTATCCTTTTCAGAACATTTTAGATCAACTATTAATTTAAGGTTACATCAGAAAACATATATAAATCAATCATAATTGGGGCAATGTTCAATTGAACAACAAAAAGAAAAGATAGATTTGATTAACCATCTGTCCTTTTTTTCTGTTTTATTTTTCTCTCTTTTGTACCTCCTTTTTTTTGGTTACTGTAAAGGAGAGACTCCAATGAGAGACACAGTTGCACTCCAGTAGTATATGGTAGGAATGGAGGGATGGACGAAGGAAAGGAGGGCTATGAACAAGGCTGTTACAGCCATGATGACGACGAGAGCATCGCTTCTCTACAAAGGTATGGTTCCAGTTTACGTTCCAACTTAGGAAACAAATTACCTGCTGAGGCTGTACTGAACTGTAAACTCCGTTTAGTTTTTGTTCTGTCCTTTACTGCTCTCCTAAGTTGAAATCTAAATGTCAATGCGTTATTTTCTAACTGCACTTTGCCCCATACCACTTTTACGCAGCAATCACTTAGATTGTTATTTTTATTATTTATTGTCAAAATAAAAATATCATAAATCATTTATCATAAGAATTCTATAGATGGATATATGTGGAACATTATTTGCCAATGATGAAGGCTGGAAGTGAACTTAAGACAAGTAAGGAATGCTTTAAATTAGTTTATTTGAACCTTTAATTTATTTGTACCTTTAATTATAGGAGTGTGAAATAATCTTTGTGTTTGTCTTTAGTTAACGGTTCCCAAAATAAAAAAAAGCACACACTTATTCACTTCCCACAAGACAAAGAATCCTAAAACTAGTCCTCATGTGGATAGGAGGTTTACGTTTTGAAATACTGTATTTTCTCAGGGCAAAAACGTTCACAATTGGTTCAAACAAGCGACCAATTGAAGCAGAGAGAAGGGGTGTGGCCAATTTGAAACTTCAAGCACAAGAAAAGTATTATGTTATGGTTGAGCAGAGCTTTGAAATTTTTTTTGTTATCTGTATTTATTCCATTGACCATGTTTTTTCTTCAAAATTATAAGAGGCAAGTAGTCAGGCTTAACAAGTCGCTAGTTAGCTAGCTAAATTAGTTAGCAGTTAGATCACTAGCAATCTATCTACAAAGGCTACTAGCTAGCTTGATCATTGCTGGTTAGCTAGCTAAAGTTAGCTAACTAGCTTTCTTTAAATTTGGGCAGAAATTTGGGCAGAAATGTTCACCACGACAGCATGAGGAACACAAGCCTCTCCCCTGTTTTTATCCTGGGCAGAGAGGACTAAAGTTGTACACTTGATTTACCGTTCTTATCTTAGAGTAGGGGCAGCCCTGCCTGCCAGTCCTGTTCCCAGGGCAGAGTTCTGTAGTTCTGGGGACAGATTTATTTCCTGCAACTCCAGTGTCATTTTATAATGGTAGAAATTCCAGAAATGTTGTGCTAGCCAAACAGCTAACGTTAATGCAGACCAGCTGCTTGTTAGCTAAAGAGCTGAGCTCCTTTTTGGAAAGATTTCTCTGTCCGTTTCTGTCAAATTAGAGAAATATGGGTTAGCTTGTGTTTTCTGTGTCATGCTGATGCACCCAACCTCACCCATTCCAGATGGGAAGCTGTGAAAAGCATAGTTAACTGTTAAGTGCATACTAGAGGATTTATTAACCTTAATAAAGCATTGTTCTCGCTTTAGGTATGGTAGCTGCAAAAAGCATAGTTAACTGGTAATAAGTGCATAGTTAACTGTTAATAAATGGACAAAAAAGGTTTAACAATGAAATAATAGGTAAGTTAGTAAGACTCTTTAAATGAGTTTGTAAAGCTAATATAAACAATTATAATAAACTTATAAGGCTTCCATTAACGTTTTCAAGCTGTCTATAAATTAACAAGTTTCTTATAAGTGCTTATAAATGTCTTATAATCTAACAATAAACGTGTATGATGCTGTTAACACTTATATAGTCTTATTAGCACAATCTTAATTTGCATCTTATAAGGACTTATAAGAGCATTATAAGCATTAACTAACGCTTATTACAAGGACCTTACTTTAAAGCGTTACCATATTTTCTTTTAGCTACATGTCAATAGTGTTTTAAATTACATTTTGTCACTTCTAACGTTGGAAGTTACTATAATCAGCTGGATGGGCAGGCAAGCTGAAGTGAGAGAGTGAGTGAAATTTCTGCTTACTAAAACAGGCTGGCTTGGCTACTTATTATCTAGTTCGATTAATGTGATGACATGCTTTCTTAAAATAATTTAAGAAAACCCTAAATTTGGACAAGCAAGCCAAGCAACCTGAAGACAGGTAGCCAGCTGAATAATCTAGTCCAACAACTTGCTTGACTTTAGCAATTTGAATCTGTCAAGTTGTCTTTGACATGAGTTTCTACCAGGATGTCTCACTATTTGTAGTTGCATAGTGTTCAATAGCTACCTAGCAAATTATATAGTATATATGTAATGGGTCTGGTTGACTCATGTCCCACATATACAGGACATTTTAGACAATATTTGGCTTGCTGTTCAAGCACCATGTATTAAGCTGTTGATGGTATTGGCAGTTGATCAGAATCCTTGTCCTCCACCCCCATCTCCCTCTGTCATGATATTTCAGCAGCAGTTTCATGACCAGGAGATCCTCTCTTCCTGAGAATTCACAGCTTTATACTCCATGTCCTTCTCTGCTAGTCCAAGCTTGTCAGCTACACAGCCTTTTCCTCCAGAAGGACTAGGGCCAGGGACATTGGTCTCTGGCTCTATCAATCCCTACAATAGATACATTTACTACAATTAGTAGAAGGCAGTGTGGTATTTCACAAATCCCTTTAATTAACAAGTCTTCCTCCAAAGGCTTCTAGATCAACCAGAATAGCCTAAAGCATGCAGTACTTTCAGTTTACTGATGAACAGTAAGCCAAATATTTACTACAATATCATGTACATGTGGTGCATGCATAATACTATTTGCTAGCTCTGTTGAGACTGTCATCCAAACACATAAAATAATATACTATATAATTATCCTAATTTGCTTGGTGGCATATGAAACACTATGCAACTGCAAATAGTCATAATATAAATCATGGATCACCAGCACCCAGTTACCTTCAGTGGAGGACATTTACCACAAGCGCTGTCTGGGAAGAGCAAGCAGCATTATCAAGGATGCCTTAAACCCTAACCACGCACACCCTCGTCCCATCTGGCAGGCGTTACAGAAGTCTCCGCTCCCGCACCAGCAGACTCAGGAAGAGCTTCCTCCATGAGGCAGTGACTCTTCTTAACTCCACATCACGACTTAAAATAGCACATTCGCACACCACGACTTAAATAACACATTTGCATTCAGTACTGCACTTAGGAATGTCACGAGAACCGATACTTTGGTACCAAGTCGATGCCAAAATTCAAAAAACGTGACGGTACTTGTTTTCTACAGTACCGAAGGTATCGGCTGCAGTTATGTAAGCAAAGAAACACCAGCAAAAAGATGTCGCTTTGGTTGTTCATTGGGGCGCTGTGTAGCCGCTTTATTTATAGCTAAGTTATCCAAGGTTAAAACAACCCCGAGCAAACACCTGTAATGTTTTGTTGCGAAATGTTTGGCTCAATCCAAAATGGTTTTGCCTCCCCTGCCGCTGCTAAGCTACCCAAACTCAAATAAAAAATCAAACAAAACGAACAAGCAAGCCTATAGATAGGCAATCGGCGAAAAAGAAACAAAACATATAGGAAAAGTTCACTTTCTCTTGACGTATGCTGTGTCATCCCCTGTATAGCGAACTTTTCCCGTGAATTAGCTGTAGTAGTGCAGCAGGAATATTTGACTCTCGTGATCTCGCTTAGACGTGTTTTAAAATGTGCGTGTATGTTGTAATGGATCATTTCAATCTAAGAAAATAACCAATTAATGAGAGGGAGAAACCATGCAATGATCAAGTACAATTTTATTGATGCCTACAGAGTCTGAGTCAGAGTTTTCACAAGAACCACCACATTACTTGAAAATAAAAAGTAAACATACACCCCCCACGCTCCCACAATGCCACATCTTAAAGTAACAGGCTTAATCTTTTTGACACCATATCTCTAAAGGCCTATTTATTATTTCCATGTTTTTCATGTCTTGGCCAAGTACTGCAATTGAAAGGATGTGCCATCATTAAAATATTATTGTTAGTAATTAAAAACCATATTGCTTGTTTTAAATAATTGAATTGCCACTGTTCTATTCTGTGATGTTTGTAATTGTTGTTTCTTTTTATAATTTTTTTAGCTTGAAGGCTACATGCCACTGTTGTTTGTTGTAATGTTTTAAAAAAGGAGTGTATGTTGAAGTATATCGGATTTAATTTATTGTTTATTTTTTTGACAATGGTAGCGAATTGGGTTTCGAGAATCATGGAATTTCACTGGTATTGGTATCGACTACTAAATTTCTGGTATCGTGACATCCTTAACTGCACTATCACAGCTCTTTGCACTATTCATATTTTGCACAGTCTTGTACAGACCTGCACAGGTCAATATAGTTACTTTATACATAATCAACTGTACATATGTTAATATCCCTCCCATTAATCTACTGTACATATACTGTTGTCCTGTACATACATCCTCACATTGCACTCTATAACTCTATTAATTTTGCTATGTAGTTAATTGTACTTCTCCTATTCCTTACATATTGTAAGTAATAATATCTCTCACACCGTTATTATTCTTCCTGCACTTACCTGTAAATATTACTGTATTTTGCACTTCTGGTTAGATGCTAACCATATTTCATTGGCTCTGTAGCTGTACTCTGCTCAATGA
>JAVQIZ010032474.1:0-24429 GCA_036023535.2 Galaxias brevipinnis
ATGATATTTGGAGTTGTGGGTTGTTGTTGGGATGTAGTTGGCTGTGGGATTGTGTTGGTTGATATAATGTGGGGTTCCTGCGTTGTGATATTTGGAGTTGTGGTTTGTTGTTGAGCTATAATTGACTGAACGGTTGAGTCACCTAATGTATTAGTGGAATCCTGTGTTGGGGTATTCTGAGTTGTGATTTGCGGTTCGGTCGTGGTTGACAGTGGAATTGTTTTGTCTGATGTAAGTACGACTTCCTGTGTTGTGATATTTGGAGTTGTGGTTTGTTGTTGAGATGTAGTTAGCTTTGAGATTGTGTCGGCTAATGTACTAGTGGGTTCCTGTATTGTGATATTTAGAGTTGTGGTTTGTTGTTGGGTTGTAGTTGACAGTTGGATTGTGTTAGAATATGTAATTGTGGGATCTTGTGTTGAAATATTTATAATCGGGGTCTGTTGCTCGGATGTAGTTGGAGTTGAGGTTGTGTTGGCTGATGTAAGTTTTGCTGTCTGTGTGGATATATTTTGATCTGTGATTGTCTGGGTTGTAGTAAATTGTTGTATCACGTTAGCTGGGGTTCTCTCGGTCTCCTGTGTTGTGGTATTTGAAGCTGTGAGTTGTTGTTGGGATGTAATTGACTGAATGATTGGGTCACCTAATGTATAAGTGGAATCCTGTGTTGCGGTATTTCGAGATGTGATTTGTGGTTCGGTTGTGGTTGACAGTGGAATTGTTTTGTCTGATGTAAGTAAGACTTCCTGTGTTATGATATTTGGAGTTGTAGGTTGTTGTTGAGATGTAGTTGGCTGTGGGATTGTGTTGGCTGATATAATGTGGGGTTCCTGCGTTGTGATATTTGGAGTTGTGGTTTGTTGTTGAGATGTATTTAGCTGTGAGATTGTGTCGGCTATTGTATTATTGGGTTCCTGTATTGTGATATTTAGAGTTGTGGTTTGTTGTTGGGTTGTAGTTGACGGTTTGATTGTGTTAGCAAATGTAATTGTGGGATATTGTGTTGAAATATTTTGAATCGGGGTCTGTTGTTCGGATGTAGTTGGAGTTGAGGTTGTGTTTGCAGATGTAAGTGTCGCTGCCTGTATGGATATATTTTGAACAGTGATACTCTGGGTTATAGTTAACTGTTGTATTGTGTTAGCTGGGGTTCTCTCAGTCTCCTGTGTTGTGATATTTATGGTTGTGGATTGTTGTTGGGATGTAGGTGGTGGTGTGATTGTATTGGCTGATGTTATTGTGGGTTCCTGTGTTGTGATATTGTCAGTTGTGGTTTGTTGTTGAGTAGTAGTTGTAGAATCTTTGATTGTGGACATTGACAAGGGCAGCTCTGTACTGCGAATTGTAGGTGTAGTGTCCTGGCAACTATCAGTAAACAATAAAGCATGAGTCCCTCCACTGTACAAAGAAAACATAACACAGAAGTTTTATTATAATTGTCATACTCGTTGCCAACACATTTGCAACACCCCACTATTTTAACAACACATATAATTATCGGGTATCTGGCCTTACACACATTTTGCAAACCTTTCCATTTAAAAAGAATATAAATAAAGGCATAAATAGAGAAAATATACAGTATATTAATTTAGTTAGACATAACGTTTAACAGACAGGCTTACTTACCAGGGAAGGGGTGGAGATGGCTGACACAAGAGTCCATCAGAAGATACGACCGAAGTATCACATAAAGCTGAGGATACAGGTAATGAAATCATTACACAGACACATACTTTATTATATAGGCGCACAAGTGGGGATTCAATTATGCATTTTTTTCATTGAAGGTGTTACGTCCACCAATATATTGTATGTCCGTATTGTATGTATTGTGTATGTTTCTGGTTGTGTTGTATTCCCCTCTGTTTTCCCCTTTGCCATTCCCGTCATACAGATCAGAGGCATGCTTCCCGTTGGTTCCCACCCCATATCACTCATACGCCTACAATAACAGGACTGTCTGCATTAGCTGTTTGCTTGGCTATCAAATGAGATGAGCTGTTCTTCGGTAATAGACTAACTCAATTAAAAAATCGACAGTAACTGCAAATAACTTTAGTCTTGTCGACGGACCCATCTGGTAGACCCATCTTGTTGCTGAATTTGCCATTTAAATAAAAAATATATTGTCCATTGTTTGCTAGTTCCCGTCCGATTTACGACTGCAGCACTTGCGTCATAAAAATTTGTGGCGTTAAAACAAATTTGCATTAACACGTTAATATCGCGCTAATTTTGACAGCCCAAAAATTATTATCCAAATGTGCACAACACAAATTATACAACGCCGTTGACTTTAGTACCCTGCTGTCTAGACATGCCATTCTTTTTCAATCGAATACCAAAATACACACAAATAGCTTATACCACAAACATGTAAGGAGAGAGAGAGACACACACACACACACACACACACACAAGCAAACACTAACCCTTGCGTGGGAGTGGCTGTCCATAGATAATGCCTCTGGTGTTTAGAATGAGAGGCTGTAGGATTGCGCTAAGGGAGCAGACATCGACCGGCTCAGACATCTGGAGGACCACTATACAGCTGCACAACCTAAAGGGCAAGATGTGAGGAATGAGGATTGTCTGGACAGTGTGCTCACCAAATAGAACTGAGTAAGATAGACTGTATTCGATGTGAGAGTCATGGAAGTTCTGAAGAAATATACTGATAGGCTACTTCATATTAGGAGAAAAATGTCTTGTGTCTGCTAGCACCTACAAAGCGGATTCTACCCACAGCCACACCACCACACCCAACAAGTAGTCTATACCTCGTATCTATTCCATTACACTCCAAGTGAGCTGCCTGTGGAAATGATGACAAAGGACGACAAAACAGCTTTGAATAGTCATAAAAAAACAATTTTTTAACCGTTTAACACGGATAAATGGTTCATAGGGCCATGATATTGGGATTATGTCATGGAAGCAAATGTATTTTAACCTTTTATATTACCTGGTAGTGTTCTGCAAAATCTGAAGAATTTTTACACATCCTGAAAAGACAAATGTCACACACTGCAATCCCTCCAGTTATTTTTTGTTTTTTTTTATTGTATATCTTAGACTTACGTTGATGTTGGATCACAAGATGATGTGCTGAGGTTGGCCAACTAAGAGAGAGGGGGGGGGGGGGTTAAATGTCGAACATGAGAGAAGGCATGGTGCTATATTAATCTCTTCCTGTCAGGGTTGTTAAAGCTCATTACGAGGAAGCTAAGGTCAGAAAACACGTTACACCAGATCTGATGGAGGTAAACACAACATTTACACAAACTCCCACTTCATACGGCTTACGTACCATGTGTTGTAGATTCTCAAAAGTAATGTCCGAGCTGTTGATGTTGATGCTCAGAGCATACAGCTTACCTGGACAACATTAGAAAACAGTGATTTTTTTATTGTGTGCGTGCCAGTATGTGTGTGTGTGTGTGTCTGACATGTGACTGCAGGACGGCTTACTTGTGCTACTACAGACAGCACTGTAGTTACAGTAGTATGGCCCCTTCCCTAAAACAGAACACACAAATACAAAGTCATGAAGGGTTCAAACTGAAGATCGCAGAAGGTTTTCCTGTCCCTAATCTTTGCCTACTTTATGTACTCACCGTCACAGGAGCCCGTCATTGTTGTTTGCATTTCCACTGGAAAAACTCCTGGTTTTATCAAGGAGCTAAGAACAAATAAGCAATAAGGTTTGAAAAACACAAACATGCATACCCATTTGCACATGCACACACACAGACGCACACACACACACACACACAGGGAAACGGGTTCTCCATCTCACCACGTATGGTTGGGGGGGGTGTCGGTCAGACATGTATCTTCCATGGAAGAGCGGCACTTCACATAGTCTCCAGCAGGGTTCTCCAAACCCTGGCAAAGGCCTCGGCCTGTTGAACACACGGATCACTCGCAATGAGCGGCACTGCAGTTCTGTCTCAGAGTAAAGTCATGCAAACCGTTTGGCGCCTTTCTTTTACGAGTGTATCTGTGTGTGGAAGACAGGAAAACAAAAGAGAATGGCGCCGTCGATAAACTCACCAACTTTCGTAACCTCTCCCTGAAGTTGCACCTGGAGCTGAGAGGCAGGACTCTGCAGTGCAGACTGGATGCTGCAGATAGAGACAGGCTGGCTGAACAGCAGCAGCACACTGCAGTTAGTGCTCCTACAGGCACACAGACACACAGCAGTGCCGCCGTGAGAAATTTAATCTACCTTGGTTGCAATCGGAGATTTAAAGGACAATGACAGAAGCATGATGCAGACAAAGAACACTGAGGCACGCTTTGTTGTCAAGATTCACACCAACCTTATGTCTTGCTTTTTATCACAGTTCACCTCCACTCCCTGTAAGTGAAATAATAACACATTGTTTCAATTATGGGACAGAAGGGTGTTTCTTGTGTTTTGCAGACAGAACAGTGGGTAATTGGGGATCATTTGTGGCTCTACATTGCAATCACTGACCATAAAAAGACATGGATCTTTTGCAGTGGCCAAGTTGTAAACTACTTCAATGTGAGCGATACAGTTACTGGTGTTAAACCTACTGGACACCTGGAGAGGGAAAAGGAAACACAAAGATGGAGAGAAGGGTTGGCACACATAGAGAAAATAGGACAAAAAGATACTGATTAAGATGAATGATAGGCTGTACTACAGAGTGCTGTACTGTAACCTAGACATACTACATTACTTGTATTGTGAAATTAAGAACTTTGCCGTTCTCACCCAGTTGTGAACATCAGACTCACTCCTATTGGCCTCTGTGGTCTCCACACCAATGAATATCAAGTAGAATGAAGCTGTTGAGCGAAGGCACACACAAAGTTAGATGGACAGTGTGGAAGTGGAACAATCTGATTGGTTAAAGAAGGATAACTCTTACTCTGACTGGAGCATAAGTTTGCTATGCTGCAGTTCACCAATCGAGGTCCTATAAGAAAAGGAATGAGGGGTTATGAACGATAACGTTCTGATTCTCTTATCAAGAAATATAAAGTATGTATCGAGTTCAACTAAAGGGCATGGAGCTGAATGCCAGATATACAGTATATGCTATAACTGAATGTCATGGACCTTGTAGGACTTTATTTATAATGAATACAAACTGTGGAATGCTCATACCTGCTGATGTTGACTTCACATTCAGAGGTGGGGTGAGACTGGCTGCCAGCACATTCGTGGGCGTAGTATTTGTGCCAGTGGAGATAGGATAGGTCGGGCTGCTCTGCTGGGGTGTGGTCGAGATTGCAGGGGGGCTTGGGTTCATAGTTAGACCTGTTTGTTGATCGGGTTGTGTCGAGCTTGAACCAGCGGTCACGCGTGCATCTTGGTTTGGGGAGGCTGAGGATGCAGTCTGTGTGCTATCTGTTGCTAGCACGTTCTCCCTGCCAGATGAACCACTAATTGTCACTGGCACTGCTGTGCTGTAAGGTGTGCTACCAATAACTGGGCTGGCTGTGGTGGGTGGGGATATATTTGTTGTGGTCTGATCTGTGCCCTGGTTGGTTGACTGTGTGATTGACACGTCGGCTGGATTGCTGTAGGTGGTGGGCACACCTGTTGGTTGATTGATTGAGGTGGTTGTTATCGCTTGTATAAAGAAAAATAGCACTCATACTTCACATGCTTGTATTCTTTTGTAAAAACCAAAACTAAGGTCTGGTAGTCATCGGTGTGAAAAGGGGCCATAGATGGATCATGCAACTGTGCAGCAACACACAACCCTCATGTTTTAAACTCTCTTCTTGTCTATATTAAAAAATTATAATTATGCAAATAAGCTTTACATTATTATCAAACTATGTATCCTTTGACTGGGTGGTTATGCTGGAATATGTTCTTGCCATGGGCTTAATGTGGATGTTAATGCTGGACATTATAGTTAGGTGATTACATGATAATTGTCTGGCACAACAGGTTGAACGATTAATTTAATACTGCAGGTGCAGTTCCCATCGAAGGATGACTTGAGCCACTAATTTCATTCCCACTCTATGAAATTTAAAAAACAGTGCCCATCTCACTCATCATAGGCAGCCTAAATTAGTCTTATGTAGTAATATTACAGGCAGATCAACACTCATTCTCTCAACAAGGTCCTATAAAAAAACAAGTTTTAGAATGAGAACGTCTGCCTTTCCCACAATGTCATACAAAGGTTCATAATCATTTGTGCTCTCTAAAAAAGAGAAGGGAAGCAAAGTTATCGTTCAAAACAATGTACTCTTTAGAATAGCCACAGGGCATAAACCAGACAGTCTGGTTCCACCCAGCCTGACATTACAGAAGAATTGTGACAATGAGGAAGTTCTTACTGGTAGGCAGGAGAGGGAACAGGCGTGATGTGTCCAACGTCAGTGCTGAAACAAAACATGTAGCCATTAATGCGTTATCGGATTTCTGAAGTTCATTAAACAGTAAACAGTGTTTAAAGTACAGAAATACTTCCTTTTTCTCACAGAGTCGCCGTTCTCTTTCAGTCACACACACACATGTAAGTATAAACACATTCAGTATACAGTAACATGCAAAGAAACACACCAGTGGTAGTGCCTACTTGAGGAATCTCACGCTTCTGCCGCCTTTGGTCTACAAGAGTGAAAAACAACATGCAACATCGAATATTCAACATGCTCTATAGACACAAAACAATTTAATTATAGAGTTAATTACACTAACACTAAACAACTATTTCCATGCAAGTGCAATGATACCTCAAATGTTTACGTTTTTTTGTTAATGGTGTTTTTCATGCGTTCGTTCATAATGCATTAAAACAAGGAAAGTAATGCATTTCAATGTTAGTTTAAACACTGTAAACATAAGCAGATGATAAACCAGAGCTGTTAACCCTCTGTTCTACTGCCGGTGATACTGTTCCGCAAAATAAATTTTGCATGTGACCGTTGTGTCTTTAACTTCTCAGTGCGAATGCATGAGATACGCCGTGACAGTGTATGTGTGTGTCTGTTTACCACACGGCAAGTTGAAGTCTCTTTGTCTGGCTTTAGCACTGGTCACTCCCCAGAACCTGGAGTCCCAGCCAATCACTGATCCGTCCTCACAGAGGGCGTGGTCATTAAGGTCCGCCCACATGCGGAACAGGTATAGCTCCACTCGACCAACCACAGACCAAAATGGGCGGTCCCTAGGATGGCAGCCCAATTGCAGTGTCCCAAATGGAGGGATAGCCCGAGCAATAACTGTCCTCTCGGCTATAAGCTCCCCATTAACCTGCAAGCAGTCATTTCAGTATAGGTAAGGCACATGTATTTTAACAGCACATTTCCAAGACATAAGCAACTCAAAGTACTTTACATTAGACGTATGCATATACAAAGAAATAAATTAAATATTAAGAATAAAATAAAAAAATAAAAATTATAATATAATAAAACAATAACAATTGGGTGACATGAGTATCATTCCATGCTCTTGATGTACCATCTGTTGATTGAGTCAAATATGATTGCTGGAATTAGATGTGTAATGTACACAACAAAATGGCTGACCTTACCTCCAGATAGAAGGTATTTCCTTGTACGTTCCTGCGCAAACACACCCTGTGCCAGTGCATCTGAGGGAGTTGTATGGGGAAGTGATGCCGGACCCCCAGAAGCCAGCCGTAGATGGCCCCCTCGTCACCTTCCAAGCCCAGCTCGGGTTTGGGGACGTGGGGCGTGCTGTAGGAGAAGGCTACCCAGGGGCCTGGAGCTGTAACACGGATGTGGACACACACTGTCATGTGGAAGAGAAGGGGCATGGGGGTCCGCTCCTGCAGGGTCCAGTGGTCAGCACAGCCATTGAGTATTGCCTTGCTGTCTCCAAGGAAATACCCTAGCACTGTGGGAGAGAGAGAGAGATTGAGGCAGGGAGAGAAAGGAGAAATATAGGGAGTTACATAATTATTGAGAACAATTGCAAAGAAAGAAAGATGGAGAGTAAACAAAACATGTTACAGAACAAATGAGCACTATTGCAACATAGATATAAATATGGCTAATAGCTTATTCTTATTTCTTCCATTTATTTCAGCCTCTTTAGACATTTCCTCTCTCCTGTCTGGTTACCTGAGCATGGTGGGGTGACAATTACCCACAGCCAGAAGAGTGTCAGGAAAGGATGCACCGACTTCCTCTTACCTTCAAGGTAAAAGCCACACATCCTCCTGTAAAGACAAGAGCACAACCGTATACATTCTTTTT
Source organism: Galaxias brevipinnis (assembly GCA_036023535.2). Lineage (NCBI taxonomy): Eukaryota > Metazoa > Chordata > Actinopteri > Galaxiiformes > Galaxiidae > Galaxias > Galaxias brevipinnis. The sequence goes on from JAVQIZ010032474.1 coordinate 8,230, forward strand.
CGTGTTATCTTACTGTACCATCAACACAATGCAAGAACTAGGATTCTGAATATGCCCCCCTAGCTATAAGTATAGTGTGTTATGGGATGTATGTCCTTCGAGCCACTTTGATTCATATGACAGCTAACACACCCTGAGTCTAGCACTGATCAAATTTCTAATTTTACTGCCTTAAGGGAAACTTAACTAGTAGACGTAACAGCTCACCTTTTTGTGCGCTTGTCTCAGTTTCCCTCAGCCTGTGTCACAGGCATTATGTTCTTTCTGATGTATTTTTGCAAGATACTCTTCCCATCTAGTTACGTTTTCTGACAGTATCTCTGTCTGCTTATGTATTAGCCTGATTCCTTTTTGGTGGATTATCTAGAATTTGTTTCGAAGTTGCCATATTGCCTTATTAAAAATTATTAATTAATTAATCAATGAATCAAAGTTTATTGACATGGTTCTTCAGTTTTGTCAGACAGAATACTAAATTATTCAATTAATGACAGGTACTCAACTGTCTTCTACAAGCCTTGATAGAGTGGCATGTTTGTGTGGGTTTCCTCCCACCATGAAAAAAACATGCTCTGTTCTCCTACCAGTGCCCTGACCAGTCACTGCCAATTCACCTGGAGTAGGTCTCTGTCTATCTAGGTATCACTCAGGCATCACTCAGGCTGAGTGTTGTGTTTGATAGCTGTCGTTCTGTGTAATTAATTGCAGACAAATTTATGTGAAGCGCTTCAAGTCTTGAGAAAAGAGCTAAAAAATTAATTATTCTTTAAACTGTTTTACCAAACTGAATATTCTAAAGTATCTTGAGTTTGCCATGGCTGATACAAATGTTTTATTAACCTCACAACAATTTTTGTCATCGTTTATTTGTCAGTAGACTGTAGAATTGCTGTTCACTTTTTTTATGAAAATATAAAAATTTAAAAGAGATTTCGAGTACGGTATTTTCTATTTCAGGCTAATTTGTTTTATTTTAAATGGCATGTATTTGTAAAAATAAATTAAGTTTTAAGATGTAAATTGTGTTTCAGACTATCCATATTCTAGATATGGACACATATTTAAGGTTGATAACAGTTTTCTGTCATTACAACAATTTGCTTATCAGCACTCCTGAAATTTATTTTTTTATAATTGCTTACATTAACAGTTACTTATACAACCACTTATACAGGCACTATAATGCACTTCATTTTTTACTGTAAGAGTGTTTTCTCAAAAATGACACAATTTTTGGTTCAACATAAATCTTGTTAAGTGTCATTATGTCACCCAATTAGCAAATGCATTCCTTAGTTTACTATGTTAAAGTTGACTAATTTCAAAATTGTTTTCCTCTGCTTTTCTCTTGGGGACATTGTCCATCCATCCATCCATCCATTAGCTATACCGCTTATCCTACGCAGGGTCGCGGGGGAGCTGGAGCCTATCCCAGCCGACACAGGGCGAGAGGCGGGGTACACCCTGGACAGGTCGCCAGTCTTGGACATTGTGTTCTCATCTATTTGCAGAATGTTCTTCCAATTTGGTCATTGTTAATCTGGAAGCCATTTAGTTTTTTGGCTCAATCTGTTTCATTGTTGGTTGTAACTTTTGACTGTTTCTTATTCGCTGGGAAAATAGCTTTATAATCTCAATGTGAACTCACCTGGTAAATTAAAGGTTTAATAAAAATAATATAAAAACGATCCATACTGGTTTATGGAAAGGTAATAAACTAGGGCTATCATATCAAAATCTTTTGTTAAAGCCACTATAGGCAACTTTTTTATATTAATGGATCATCAATACTTTCCTTCTGATAGCACATTGTAATGTCAAGGGGGAATCAAAAAAATCGCAGTTCAGATCAGTACTCTTGAAGTCTCAATATTTTACACAAATTGTGTCTGCCACCGTGCAGGATCTTCTGGGAAACTGTGACGAATTGCTTTATGGCACAAGGAAGTGTGTCACTAAATGAGGAAGAGATGCCCATATAATATAGTTGATCATGCTAGCGATATGCAGTGACCACAAACATTCTGCATGTCTTCTTTGCGACGGTTAGGGACAAAATGAACACCAAGCGAATGGTAGCGGTCGTCAAAATTACCTCCTACAGATAAATTGCCTCTAGTAACTTTAATGTGGGTGCAATTGATTCTTAAAAAATTAAAGCTCTACTGTACAACGCCCACTTCAAGGAATGAAATTATGAACAAATAAATCTTCAGATTTGAAAATACTCAATTATATTTATAAATATGTATTTAGTCTCTCATTAGTTCAAATTTTTCAAGTATTTTAAGTTAGGAAATCTTGTACTCTCCTAAACATTTTCAAAATCCAACCGCAGCATTATGTAAAAAGGTAGACACCCAACACAGTCACATTGAAGTGCACACCTATTCCGCCTAATGATGACGCACACTCCTGTGACCGTGTGCGCAGTTATTTTATTTGCAAGGATTCTGGTACGCGCATTGTGTGTGGGCGTATGTAAAAGAAGAGAGATGACTTTTTTGAAACTGCAGACTTACAGTGTTAAGGGATCATGTATGAAGTCATTAGACTCCCAGTAAGATGAGATGATGGTCTAACAGTATTAGACGTGCGGACACAAAGAGGCAACTCAGATGAGATTTAGTTACTGTTGTGTATTTACCACTATACTGGAGGGAACATGTCTGCTTGGATCTAGGAAGGAAGAAAGTAAGAGGCATAATAGTAGAAAAAGAGGAAGGGGTGGGAGGGCAGAGAGAGAGAGAGAGATCTGTGGAAGAAGGAAGGAGGAAGTAGATCTCTGTCCGCAGGGGATCAACTGTCTCCTTCAGGGGTCTCTTTATTTATAGATGGGGTATACTAACACATAAGATGTGCCTGAGACGGAAGGAGAGACGCAAGAGGCGACGGAGGGAGCAGGAGAGAGTTTGGTAAACACACTCCTGTTACTTGACGGTATATATAAAACAATGCATTATCAAACACACCATCATTATTTATACGAAGATAAATTAAAGCCAATTAGTTTTGCTTCAAAGTTCAAATGGATCATAAATATGCAACATCAAAATTATTCTGTGCAGGGACACATAGAAATATCTCTCCAGTTAGTGTCACAAGAAGCAAAAGAGAAATGGATGTGATGGAATGTAAGAGTTTCATTATGTTAATGTTGAAAATGTGATGTGATCCCTCACACACACACTTTAATACATGAATGCACACACACACACACACACACACACACAAACAAACACACAAAAAATGCTCAACTATTTAGCAAACCATGTGTGTATCTATTCTTGTCTATAAACAGACACAATGCCTTTATTCTTTTAAAACAGGCTCATCAAGTTCATATGACTTTTATTGAGCTACTTTTCTCGGTCCCTCTCACACGCACACCCTTTCACTCTCTTTTGATCTTTCACGCAACCATACGCTCATACACCTTAAGAAAAAGGAGTGGTGTAATATCTATCTCAAAGGGTTAGGATTTTAATAGGGCGCGCATTCAAGGATGACCTGTTTACGTGTGATGAACTGACAGGTCATAGAGGCTGTGAAAATGATGTGTATTATACATAGCTACTTAAGTGTTTTTCTCAAACTTAATGGAGTTAAGTTAGAAAATTATGATTTTTGGACATGCTGAAAGCAAAGCTGTTTTTTTTCAAAAGAGTACTGTAGACGTAAGCCATAGAATAGTGAAAGCCTCTGTACTGTATAAGCTAGCACATCTGTGTTATATGTTTGGCTCATAAGCTTTCAAATGTTTTGTCTTTCCTATATAGTTGGAATAAGGCCCAAACTATTTTTACTAAAATGCTTGCTGCATTGTTATAAGCAATATGGAGTAAAGTTTAAAATGTCTCCTTGGTATTAAAATTTTGTGAATAGATTTTAGGTGCTTCATTAAAGAGGTACGTTAAATTAAAAAGAAAATAGCCAAATGTGATCAGGAATACCAATGATACGACCTGAGATACATCATTTTCTACTTGTCTATTTCTAATTGAAGTGCCTTTTACAAGCCAAGAGAACACTTTCAATTAATGGCCTTTGTTGTAATTATCGAACTAAATGTTTTATATTTTCATATAGATCCATTTTGAGATCGATTTGTTTTTTTCTGTCTGGATTCCCTTTTAATTTTGCTGCAGAATCTGAATGAAACCAATCAGGCACACAATTGGACTGTAATAAGACCTTCTGACTGAAAGATACAAAGAGCATTTGCTGAACCCGTTCCTAGACCTACTGATAACAACACAGGTTCACTCCTGACTAGTAAAACTCTTGACTCAAAAAGCACCCATACCCTAAATAGTTTTATACCAAAAGTCTTTATCAAAATTAATTATCAGAAAGTGAAACATGTCAAGCATGAGAACATGGTTATTTTTGTGATCAGTGGTTTAAACGTTAGTATGGCAATAAAGTGCTGTCCCACTTTTTCCATTTAAACTGACTATGGTTAGATGGAGCCCAGGGGCCTTAGAAATGGTTTTAAAACCTTTCCAGATTAACGGACATGAAGAGCTTTTTCCCTGAGGTTTTAAGGAATTGGACATGCTTTTACAATCTGTGTGCGGCCAGCGTTAGGGTGATAGAAAAGGCCAGTAGTTTAAATAGTACTGCATGGAGAAGTTGGCCAATAATTATTACAACATACATAGAACATGCTATTAGAACATAATTTGTTTGTTGCGGCTGCTATCGGCTTAACTTGTTACTGAGTTCTAGCGAGAGAGGCAAATCATGGCCAAATTAAATTTAGCCTGCAATGACTTACTCTAGGGAATTATTTATAAGTATTTACATCACACACACACAAACACACACACACACACATACACACACGCGCACGTGTACAGATGTTTTTGTGATCAAAACTTCATTTGCTTATGCAATATTCATCTTATTGTTCTATTTAGAATGTTGAAGTCCCTTACCTGTTGTAAGTGTTCATCCTATGGAAGATGAATTGTGCACTTTATGCCACAGACAACGCTCCGTAGTGTTTCCATCACCATTCCAAACGTTTTGATATCTAAAATCTCATAAGAAGAAAGATTGTGACGGGTAAGCCCAAAAGTTTGTCTTCCTGTCTTTCTTGTTTTCTTTATTCCGTCCTTTGATGTTGTTTTAGTTTAGTGATTCACTTGTCGTATGAAATACATCGACAGTTTCTGCCCGTCTGCGGTGTCTGTGAGAGTGAGACGTCCAACGGCTTTGAGTAAACCTGAGAATATGAAATGTGATTTCTGCCGAAAGGGACACATTCTGACACACCCCTCATCAGAAAGAGAGAGAGAAAGCAAGGAAGCGGACGGTTGAGGGAGGGAAGTTATGGAAATCAGAAATAGGTGCTATACGGCCAACACACTGTCTCACGAGAGCCATCTCTCATTGCATCCCATTGTGTCAATCACTATTTCACTTCCAAAAATCTATTACATTTTTCTCTAATCTTGCTGACAAGCTTATAGATATTGGATCTCTAACAAGGAAAGCTCTCAATATAAAACCATAATATTACAGTTGGGTGAATATGTACACTCAATAAATGAAATAATAATTTACTAATTAATAAGTAATATGTATTTTCAGTTAATTCAGGTTGTATTTGTCCTAGGATAGAGTTTGAATATCTGAAACAATTAAGTGTAACAAATATGGGAAAATAAAGAAAGACAGCATTATGTATGTATTAAAGTATTTGCATAATTACTTTTCATAATGGGGACAGGACCATAACATGATTGTACTTCAGTTGGGTTTGTAGTGTGTGTGCAGTGTGTGTGACTGGGCAGCAGCTGGCACTAGAGGATGCAGGATTAAGACAGTTCCTGGTTCCTAGACAGTCTATTACCCTTAAAAATGTTTGTGTGTGTGTGTGTGTGCGTGTGTGCGTGTGTGTGTGTCATAGAGGGCCAGTGAGACAACGGGAGGGAAGAAAAGTGTGCGTCAAAGAGACACAGTAAAGTATTCAAAGTACAGCGAGCACTGTACAAATCAAAAGCTTAAAGTGAGCAAACCAGTCAGACATCTCTCTCAGGAGCACACACGCCTTCTGAAATGTTCAGGCTGTGAATGTGAGGAATGGTTTCTGTCGTCAGAGGGGAAATTAATCCAAACAATACAAGAGGAGCCTCAGGGTGCTTCAACATGTCTCTCCTTTATTCCAGCAGTGACGTGTATGTGTGCGTGTGTATTTTTTTTCTTTGTGTTTGTCTATGTTTATATATCGGAGGTAGCCATGTATGGAATTAGATTGCTATCAATAATCAAAATAAATGCAGAATAATTCACAAATGTATTTCCTGATTAACATATAAATGATGTGGTTCACAAATAAATATGTAACGATTCACAAATATCTTTTTGTGATTTTATATAGGTGAAGCTGTTCCCAAATAAATGCATATCAATTCACAAATGTATTTTGAGATTTGTATATAAATTACATAGTTCACACAGATATGTTTAGGTTTAAACAAATGTAAATTGAAATCTCAAAGCTCTTACATTTATGAATATTTGTGAAATGCCTCACATTTGTGGATCACATCGCATTTGTGTGTGGATTTATGAGAGCTTTTTGCCACAGTTCGACCCAAGAATAATTTTTTTCAAATGGGGAGGTTTTGTAGCCAATCAGATATGACTTTCCCTTCAGCCAATCACGTATATTTATACATACTTCATGTTTCTACTGGGCGGTTAAAGGTTTCCGTGGAGGAAAATGTCTATATTTGATTAACAAATTATATATAATATATATTAATATATTATAAAGAACGGACTTTATTACTTTTATTTCATTGCAACACATCTGTAGAAGTTTCTATGCAAATGTAAAATGTGTACTTTGATAATCCCACTGGTACTGTGGTTCTTAAAATTATTCAAATGGAATGTACATTGTAAATGGCCTATATTCCTAAACTCTTATGTTGGCTGGTTTTGCTATGGCACAGAAATTAGTCAATGACCAGCCATAACAACAGGCAACATATGTTGAGAACCTCAACTCTTAGACAATACATTACACAGGTTTTGGCATCGAAATAATAGGCACTTTATAAAAAATATCATTAGCGTAATCTTCTACAACAGATATTGCAAGCATGTGTTAATAGGTTAAGCTGACTTTTCACAGATTTGGTCATTGATGATTGAATTCCACTTGTATGGTGTATACTATACCCCTCACAGAAAACAAACTATTAATTAATATTAATTAACCAATTATTACCAGTGCATTTTAACCTCCTGTATTAGGTATTTTGTGTTGAAGATGCAGGTCCAGTTGGGGCATGACCTACTGGGTCTATAACAACATCACAAATTCAACCTTAGGGCAGGGCTAGAATTCAACACAAGCCAGAACTAGTATTGTAATTTCTAGTGGGCCTTCAAATTTGTAGGATGTCCTTTTCTCAATCTGTTAAACGAGAGCTGCTTTGTGCAATGGATCATCATAGCCTGTAAACCAAAAATAACAATGGCATGTTACAAAATTGAACAAGTGTGTATGCATTACATAAAATATTATACTTATATTTGGTAAAAGGTAGACTAGCAGTACTGTAGATAAATAGCCAGCTAGAAATTGTACATTTCCAGAACGTTCTGAGAACGTCCCTGCTAGTGCAAAGGACGTCGCCTTTTAATGGTCCCAGAACATTCCCGGACAGTTACAAAGTGGAGTTCTTTAAAGGGTTGGGGGACGTTACTTTGTGGACTTTCAAGGAATATTCAGGACTTTCGGGGAACGTTTAAATGTGCAGTATTTAGTTCTAGAGAATTGGTGAAAAACTTGCAAGAATTTGAATCACAACACTCAAAAAGGCCAACCTCCTGAGTCTTTGGTCCCTCGTATCCCTCCCCATCCCCACACATGCCCGTGCACGCTGATTCGACTTAATTAGCCTGAGCAAGCAGTGTTTCATAAATAATGTGTATGTTGTGCATATTTTTGGTTATCACCAACAACGCATAAAGCTATGTCTGATGAGGTGAGAAACAAAATAATCCCGAACGTCTGATCGTAAACGCTCTGAAACTGAGTGGTTCACACCAAAGCAACGAGCACACACACAAATGACCGTTTCCATAGTAACGACATACAGTTAGTGTGCCAATGTTAACAAAAACAATTTCATAATTTTATTCCCCCATTAGTATGAGCTAGTGCATGACAATCGTTTTTATTTAGTTATGATTGACACCATATATGTGTTGCTCAGTATATCCAACATATGCATGTAATTTAATGCCTTTTTGACATAAATCTGGCACGATACTGCCTAACGTTCTAAAACTGCACGTGGCGATATGACAACGACTTCAGCCGCCTTGGAACTAGTACTAGTTCACACCGCTGCTACTTTGTCTGTGACGCGAATTGTAACGACAAGCTTGTTTGGAGGGTGACGCTATATGTATTTATGTATTTTACCGAGGAGTGTGCACGCGAGGTGATTGACAGGCAGATAGCCCTTACTCGTTACAAAAACTCTCCTGATTGGTAGGGGATAGGCGGGCGTCCCTAGATTTTTTAAAAGCTGAATACAGGGCCCAGGGTGCTCATATATAGCGCACCTTCTCTCTGAGCATTTGGTTTAATGATATCCTCCAGGAGGTATGTAATAAATGAAAAAAAAACAGATTTTTTTTTATTTATAGCTAGAAATTGAAACTTACATACTGCACCCAGGACCATTACTGTAGGACATTCCCTCTAGGTCTCTACACTACGTTTCCATAACGTTTGCAGAACCATTAGTGACATTACAGGAACTCATAGGGGCCCAACCTAATGTTCTTTTTTGGTCCTTGCATGACATTCCCAGAACCTTACAGGGACTGTTGCAGACCCTTTAGGTGACCTAAACATTGGTATTATGAAATACCCCCAAAACGTGTTTACACCATAACACAATTATGTCTAATGCAAGACATTAACAACATTCTGTTCTTGTTTTTGAGCCATTACTTTAATATACAACTGAGTCTTAGCCTTGGTTATAAAAACTGTTATTGATCATTCCCTTTTAATTCTACTAGTTTATACATAAATAGTCATCATCACACTTAATTCATCACACATTATCACACTTATTACATCCCAATTACTCTTTATCCAGAGAAAGAGATCAGTCACAGTAAGCCTCATATTCAGGTTCATATTCAGGTGTCCCAGGTTATTCTTAGATCAATGTGTTTGTCATATCAATATCCACACTTTAAATGGCAAAGGGAGATTTTCACTAGTTAAACTATGAATAGGTGTCCATAAATCACAAGTGACGGAAGTAATGGTTCATTCGAAGGAAAAAGTGAAGGGTAACAGTGCTCAGTTACACTAATATTTTGCACGTCCTCCTTTGTTGCCAAAAGCGTTACGCCACGCAGTATGGCTTGATTGATTTAAGTGAACAGACAGTATGAATTTAATAATGGCATCAATTTGCAGTGCTGTAATAATTGCTCAGAAAACAAAAACAAACGAAAACTTGCAGGTATCAGGACCAACTTGGCACGGTGAGGTACACGCTTGAGGGTATTCCCTATACATGCCTCAATTTCCTTCTCAGTTGCCCTTGTGAACTGTGCAGCACAAGTTCCTAGAAAATAAGCTCCACTTAATAAATGTGAATTCTCTGATAGGTCTATACAATGTAAAGGACAACATTTTATGAAATCTTTCAGAATAAACTAATTGATGAAAAGTATATTTAATTAATCCATGTGAAATAGTGATTAAGTGATATGTTTAAAAAAGTGAAAGACCGCAGCGGTGTGTGTGCACAGACATGGTTTATCATCTGCTCTTTCAAACAGTTGCATGAATAAGAAAAAAGAAGGGGCTTGGAAAAACGTACTTAAAACAATATGATGGGGTGCTGTCCCCATGAATGGCATTTTTCCTTTTCGGCCTATCAGGCTGTAATTTGACAAGGCCTCATTGGTCGCGAGTTTCCGGAGCATTCTCCTCAGTGTCCCCAATGCTGCTGCCTCCCATCAAGCTCAAAAACTGGATCTATGCAATATATGAAGATAAAAATTAAAAAGCAAGTGTTAGTGTTGCAAATAAACAAATCATCAAGCACGATATGGACAGCACAATATGGGTCTTTAAAGTAGATGCCATATCACTACCATCTTTTTTTGTTGTTCAGGGCCATCCAGTTTTAATTTGAACTCTTCCAGCTCCTGCACAGTTTTGCAGGGCCTCTCAATGGCCTGTTGTGGTGGTGTTGTCAAGGACACTGGACCATGATGATTATGCTGAATAGCCTGGACCAATAAAATTGGCTATGTCTGCCCGCATTTTTTCTATAGCCAGCAGCATCTGCTTTTCTGACTGAATAATTAGTTGATGGAGGTCTGACAAATTGAGATAATAATAAAAAAAGGTTGGACTGAAGGTGCTCACTTCACTCAATCTTATGAAAAAATATTTAATGTTAATAGATGGATAGTTGCCCAACATTAAACGAACATACCATTCGAAGGATGATCATCTAAAAGTTTAGGCAGGGATGGCTCATTGAACTCAGGTGCATGGGCAGTGACTGTGATGTGAGTAGGTGGTTTGTCTGAGACAAATGAAGACAATGAAGGTATGGAATAAACTTCAGTTACAGTTCAGGGGTATTGTATACTTTTGCAAGGCACTGTAACTTGAAATGTGAAATAAATTACATCAAAGTGAAATCCATTGCTTACAACTCTGAGGCATAGGAAGGCTTGGTGGGTTTTGGGGGGCACTGGATCTGGATGATTTTTTTCCTCCGTTTTGGTGGCATCTCATGTTCACCTAGTCATTCAGGAAGACACAGGTTGGTATATACACACAGTACCAGTCAAACATTTGGACAAACTTTACGCACCATTCACTCAGTAAATATAATTAAAGTTATCTCTGTAACCAAGCATGGTATTTCACACGATTGCTAAACATTCATGAAATAGCAGTCACATGTGTTTACTTTCACTATCTGTTCTGTATCTAGATGGGACCATTTCTTCCGCCCTCTGTCCTCCTCCTCACTGTCTACATTGGAGGTTTCAGTGGCTCTTTTGGCGCGCTTTATGGCTGTCTTGTAGTCGTCTAAGGTCAAAGTAGCAATGTGGTGTGTTTATACTTTTTGTAATCATTTTGAGTATGTAAATAATGTGTACCTCCATATGACTATATCTTTATTCAGTTTCTCCCAACTCTCTGAGATGATTCTTATCTTATATCCAGAGCTCCTTATCTGGCCTTTGGGAGGCCTTTGCCATGCCAGTGGCATTTTTACGAGGCCAGTAGCAAATCAGAACCTTAAACATTTCACGTCACATGTCCTAGTTACTTTTTCCGAACTATGAACTTTTTGGTGTATACAGTATTTGGTTATGTGTGTGTGTGTGTGTGTGTGTGTGTGTGTGTGTGTGTGTGCCCTTACCCCATTCACCTCCTCTTCCCATGATGCAGGGGCCACAACAATTAAGTTATCCTTCACAAAAATGATCTAACCTGTATTACAAAGTGAAGAACATACACTTTAAAAATGAGGTCCAAGAGCACAATCATGTAAGAAATATGAGAAAATAGTTATGACATTATGGCAATGACAGAAAAAATTATACTATGTACATATTTAATTTAATTTGTTAATCGAGATCATGGAGGACAGAAAGGGCAACTCTGCGGCCATGCCTGTCCTCAACGAGCATTGCCCTTCCTTGTAAGTTTGTGTTGTCCAGAACCTCCATCTTTGATGGACCACACACAGAGGCTCCTTAGATCCTTGAAACACAAGGCTTGTAAAGGTACGATGTCAACTGTAAGAAGACTCTACATAAGAGCTTTCCTGAGTTCGCACTCTCAAGAACTTCACAGCAGGATGTTGAACTAACAATGTAAACGTTATTAGGATGTTTCATATGTATTGGTGTATTGGCTTCACTTGCTTGTATTTTAATCTGTGAACGTTCTTGGAGCCGTTTTGCAACTTGAATTAGGACATGGTTTCCTGATCTAACCATCTTTTTAAGCTGGTGCAGGTAGCTCTCAAACTGAAAGGCACTGCATTCGTCCAGGGATCCATATGTGGTGGCATCAGCCGAGAGGTGAAGCAGTGAGTGCACATTGTACACTGGAAATGTTTTTGCCATATGCGTACTGTCCTTGTTCAACGAAATATGCAAGGAGTTCATGAACGTACATATTGTAGGTTTGTGTTAAATGTGGAGACACTAGCATACACATAGCCACACTAAAAGCCATGAAATGACTGTACAGGATACCTGGCAGAAGTCCCTGCAGAACAATCTTGCCTTTGTAGAGCATAAACTGTCTAAATTCCATGGCCTTCCACCTCTCCAATTCCTCTAGACTACGTGGCTTCCTGGCAAAACATTTGGGTATGTCACTTCTCAAATTCCTTAGCCCCTGATTGACCTCTCTCAGCTGAGCTGGTGATAGCCTATGCCCTGACTGGCCCCGTGACCATAGTTTGAGCATTTTCTTCATTACTCCCAGGCAGCACTGGTGCATGTAGTCTGCAGGGAAAGACTTGACCATGTCCATTTGGAAGTCGCTGAAAGGGCAAACAGCATTGTCATGGTTGTGTTCTGGCTGGTGTTGCTCTCTGAATGAGACATCATCCCAAAGTGAGGTCATGCACTTGTGTACATGTTATGCGCCCCTCCCAGTTGCCTTTTTGGATGCATTTGTCACAGCCATAGTAACCAGAGAATTGTTTAATGCACTTCAGCATGGCTTTTGCTGGTGCATCGCATGTAATGCATCTCAGTCTCACACTTACTGCAGTTTCTCCCTAGATAAAGCCATTTTAAAAAAGCCATTAATTAGTATTGTGTTTTGTTCCTCTGCTATTAATTTAATGAAGTCCAGTGATTTAGGCTTGGCCTTTGTAAGGGCAATGGTCAAAGGAAATGTGCATGCTGGTTTGAGATGTACTGTGCAGCGTACAGGCCAGAAAGAACTATAAGAGCTCTTAAAGAGAGGCAGTCCATCTACATTAAGTGAAATCTCAAGCTCAGAGATGTCGTTGACATAATTGTAGGGATACCAATTCAGGCAGATGATTAGTTGTTCTGTCATTCCAAATTTAACAAATTTCCCTCCAGACACCATTTGGCTTTTAACAGAAAGAGTTTTTAACAATGTTTTAGAAGTAGATGGCAGGTTTTTATGCCCTTGATCCCTGAGAATTATGAGCAGTGCGTCTGCAGCGTTGTGCTTGATATAGTCACTGATCCATTTCTTTAGAAAGATGAAGGAACCAAAAGTATAATTGTAAAATTTTGCAAGATAAAAACTGCTTTACTATTTGCTGTCACTTGATCCATACTCACCACCATTCAGAGAGAAACTCCAGAATGCACATGATATGTTGTAACCCTGAAGAAAAATCTGAAGAAATGTTTTCATTTGTTTGAAGAAAAAACAGCACTGATACTGCACAATAATGAGTTATAAAAAGTAATAACAGTAAAAACTTTACTCAACAATGCATACATGTACAGTACCATAATCATACACATAAAAACATATGCAGAAATACACATTTAATCATTCATGCAGTAGCCCTACTTCATGATCAGTAACACTTGTTTTGATGTGCTTTTGAATAAATTAGTTTTAGTTTATGGCAGTTTATAGTTTCTTGCACTTTACTTAATTTGAACTTTCGTATTGTGTAAGTTCAGTGGCCCTTGTTATGATGTGCGTTTGACTTGGGATCCTATTCCTACTATTGACTAAATGATTGCATGTTGAGCTGCTGCTGGCCAAAGAGCACAACTGTGCGAAATAGAAGTTAAATAAGCACACTTTTTATAACGTATTCAGGGTTATTGCACATGTAATATACTACTACTATTATTACTCTGTTGGTTTTACATTTTTGAAATGTAATTACATAACGCATTAGGAATTGTTTAGGACTTAAGACTTGTGACTTACTTCAGACTTTCCTGTCTTGACTTGGTACTCGACTAGGGGCTTGAGTGTAGAGGCTTGAGACTTACTAATGACTCGCAAAACAAAGACTATGTCCCACCTCTGACTGATACCAGTGATGTCCAATGGTAAAGCGGATGTTCTCTTTCAGGTTGGTGATGGACAAGTTTGCAACACTGCAGCCCAGGACATAACTGATGACTCTATGATTTTCCAAGGCTTTGTCCTAAATAAGGACACACATCAAACAGTGTCAAGAACATTAAGCTAAATATTCTGAAATAGAAAAAGCTACTGAAGAGGACTATCTGTTGTTGAGATAGATGCGGCAGCAGCAGCACAGAGCCCAGGTGGGCAAAAGAACTATCAGATGTGGAGCAGGAGCTTCCATTCACCGCATGATAATTGATGAAAAATATTTACTTTAATAATTATGTTAGTGTTTTGTATAGCACCATATGAAAATGCATGTTGCACTAAAAACAAACTTGATGCCGAAAATTTCCAAATTAAAATATTAGTATTAGAAGCCAATCTAGTGCTTGCAGTGCTATAGGTCTACCTGCAAGAGAAGGGGGTTAGAAATGGCGAAATAGCCTCCTCGTAAGTTGGTACCGTCAATTTCTCTGACCTCCAATGCAAGATTATCACTTGAAATAACCTCACAGTTCTCCTGGACAAACAGCTTGGAGCCAAGATCATCTACCGCTCGTATCAGTCTATCAGCAGTAAGCGGGAAAGGATGACATCACAGGGAATTATAAATAGCATCATGTGCAATGAATGTGTGTGTGTGTGTATGTGTGTGTGTATTCAGTAATGTGACAGGAACAGGTGTTTACCTGTTTGCAAAGTTTGATGGAGCTTGTGGGTAAATCCACACCAGGTTATTAATGGCTTTGATTGCATTCTGTCCAAATTAATGGTCGACTTTGAGACACTGCATTTGCATTTCTAGCTCCCCCACCAACTCATCCACCTGAAGAAGTTTAAATATATAATATATAATTACTATTATAGAAGTACATTACTGCAATGGATATGAGAATGGTATATTCATACACTTAGAAACACTGAGTTCCAAACAATATTTTTCGAATAGTTCCTAGACTATATTTTTACATTTTGTCAGTACATTATGCATACAAAATATTATATAAATTAAGCCGTGATAAACATCTGATACATTAATACTGTTTGTCTCTGAAACCTCTTTATCAAATAAAAGCATCCAGCCTGTGCCTTATATTAATCTCAATTTGTCTGGTTACCTGTGTTGTAAGATATGACCAATGCCAACAGATACAGGAGTAGATAGAAAGGATGTGTCATGTGTCTGTTTCCTTTAAAGTAAACGTCCAACATATCCCTGTTTTTTCAAAGTCACAACTGTTGA
The DNA here is from genome assembly GCA_036023535.2 of Galaxias brevipinnis. NCBI lineage: Eukaryota > Metazoa > Chordata > Actinopteri > Galaxiiformes > Galaxiidae > Galaxias > Galaxias brevipinnis. The sequence continues at coordinate 23,598 of JAVQIZ010032474.1, forward strand.
AAAAATGTGAAAATAATTGATCGTACCTGCAGTTATTGTGTTACAACTGGAGGCACTATATTTGAATTAAAACGATGTTAAACAATTTGTGCTGTTTCTGGCTCCCACTTAGCTGTGTGCCCTTTTAGATAAACTTCAATCTCAAATATTGGCTTTTTCTATAGCTCTACACTGTATCTAGATATATAATTTTTTTGTGCATGGATTTTGCCTTTACTTTTGTAGATATTTGGCACAAATCTCACTCCATATGTGTTGTCAGAGGTGAACTGGAGAAAATGCACATGGCACAGATTTCACTTTTCATGTTGTTGGTACAATCCCTGGTAAAAGTGATAAAACAATGGTAGAAAAAAAATATTCCAAATCTTAGATTATTGAATCATGTGACCAAAACTGTTGAAGCCAGGAGGAAGTTGTCACATTGCATTTTGGGGCAGGAAGCAAAATCCAGCAGCATCTGGTAGACTACATAATTTTTCAAAATATTTCTGTATTGGCATGTAGTATATTTTTCCAAACGTAGTGTCATCTGGGAACTTTTTTCATACCCAAATTTCACATACTACGTATGTTACGTCCCCTCAGCTGTATGGCTAGCCTAGGGCGCTGAGGGACCGAACGTGTTCCAGAGTATGCGTGGAGGTGGTGAAATGTGGACACTATGAAACCAAGAATGTAAAATTAAAGTATTTATTAACAGGAACAAAACAAAAAGGGATACCACGGCTGCACGAACGGTGCCAAATCAAAGAAACAAACAAAAGAGCTAAGCTGAATATAACACGCTTGCTGTCAAAACGTACACGGGGTGGCACCGCTCCTAAACTAA
>JAVQIZ010032475.1:0-11121 GCA_036023535.2 Galaxias brevipinnis
ATCAGGATACGGCTGCTCCTCTCTCCTCCGTGTCACCTTTCTGTTCTCCTCAGACAGAGAGAGGTTTCTGTTTGCTGTGTTTGGGTCCAGAGTGAGATCACAGGAATCTGATGGAGACCAAGACACAATATATTACTAATCATCATCATTCACTGGACAATTCATTACACACACACACACACACACACACACACACACAAAGAGGGAGAGTGAAACACAAACACACACAGACCCTCCTCTAACCCCTCTGTCCCCCTCTCTCCCCTCTGTCCTCCTCTCTCACCCTCTCTCCTCTCTGTCCTCCTCTCTCCCCTCTATTCCCTCTGTCATCCTCTCTCCCCTCTGTCGTCCTCTCTCCCCTCTGTCCTTCTCTCTCAATTAAATGTCAATGCTTTATTGGCATGATTGTACAAACAAATACAATATTGCCAAAAAAGTTTACAAAAAGATAATATAAATACAAATTTTATTAATTCACGATCATTGTAAGAAACAGATCATGACATAATTAAAAAACTTTAAGGTGCTGTACTGTGTTTCAGGCTATATGCAAAATGTTTGTATAAATGGATTATCAATACCTCAATCAGTCCTCATTAAGTCTCAATATTTAACACTCATTTTGTCTGCCACCGGTTACGATCTCCTGTGAAATTGACTAATTGCATTATGGCACAAGGAAGTGTGTCATTAAATCAGGAAGAGATTATCATACTTGGAGAATAGCCCTTGATCGTGCTAGCGACATGCAGTGACCACGAGCATTCTGCATGTCTTCTTTGCAACGGTTAGGTAAAATAATTACACTAAGCAAACGGTAGACGTTCCCAAAACCAGAAACTACATACAGTTGCTTTAACTAAATGCAGTGTGTTGTGTGCCTGTGTGTGTGGGTGTACAATGGGTGCAAAACAAACCCATTCTGCATGACATGTTTCCCTGTTTGTGCTGTGTTGCATGTATATGTGTCTGTTTTTGTGATTGTTAATGTTTATGTCAATGTGTGTGTATGTGTGTGTATATATGTGTGTGTTGATCACTCAATCTCCCTCAGGTAGTGGCATTCATAAATGTACTTTGCTGCAAGGGTTACCACAGTGTTATCCTCTCCTAGGAGAATTTAGAATCCTGAATTTATAGTCTCATTTTATTCATTCCAATTTTGTATTAATAATTCAAATTTGTTGAAGTATTGATGCCTTGTATTTTAGAATTTCTTGCACATTAAAAGGAAGTGCATCTGTCTCAACCTCAGCTGTCCTGCAGTGACCACATATCCTTTCCTCTTTTTGTAGCCATAACTTCTTAAATCTCCCTTTTTCAATTGCCAAATGGTGGTCACGTAGCCTGTACTTGGTTAGGATCTACCTCTGCTTAATATATCTGACAGTGGAGAGATATTTAGCTAATTTATATTATCTGTTTAGGGAATGGTAGCAGTCTAATCTGCTTTGACTTTGACTTTCTTTATTCCAATGTTTCAAGTTGGACACTGCTGTGTTTTTTTATTTGATTGACTCTAAATGTTATTTCTAAGGCAGTGTTAGTCTGAGCATGTATGTAGTTGAACATGATTAGTCAGTCTCAACACCAACTGGCTGAGGAGACACTTCTTGGGGTTCAGTTCTTGGGTTTTGAGCATTTTAAAGTGAAGCGAGTCTTCAGAACTAGTTCTTCGATGCATCAGGAAATGTTGCGCTCTTTTTTGAATGCTTATCATTAATGGGAAACCGACCTAATTCTGCCCTGCATGCATTTGTTGGTGTTTTTCTTTGGACATTCAAGATATTTCAACAAAATTCTGCATACAGGATCTCTGTTGGATGCTTGTCCCATCTGGAATAGCTATGGTGACTGAGTGGGCCCCATATTTCACTTCCATAACTGGCTGAATAACACTGTCAAATATTTTGCACCATATTTTGATGTAATGTTGTATTGATAGAATTTGTGTTTTATTGTATAGCAGGCTCTACAAGCTTTTTGTTTCAATGCATTCACTGCCATAGTGAAACTGCCTGATGCAGAAATTGTTAGACCGAAGTAGACATAGCTCATTGTGTGATCTAGGGCGATGGTTCCCAGATTGAACTGATGTTCGAGTTCCTGACATCTGGGAAGATCATGACGGGTCTTTTTCAGGTTTACTGCCAGGGCCCAGTTCTAGCAGTAGTGTTCCAGCAGGTCATCTGCATAGAACAGTGATCTGACTTCTCTGTCTTGGAGATAGAGGCCTGGGGCTGTAGATTGGTCCAACTCTATTGCTAACTGATTAATATAAATATTGAATAATGTTGGGCTCAGATTACAGCCCTAGTGGACACCTCTTTTCTGAGTGAAGAATTCTTTATGTTTATTGCCAATTCTTATTGCACACTTGTTTTCCTAATACATAGATTTGATAAGACCATATACCATGCCTCCAATACCACATTGGAGCAGTCCTATGATAGTTGGTCAAATATGAGCCAGTAGTCAGCCTACTTTTACTGTGTTGCATTATTCGCTGTGCCTTATTGTTTGTGTTCTGTGGTAGTTAACAAATATGACAGTTTGGCAAATAAGCCTTCCCAATCCTTAGCCTCACCCACCGCATGTGCTATGCACGAGCACTTAAAGTTAAAGCATCCTGAATACTGCTGGGGCGACTCGTTGACTCAAATCGATTTTGAAAATATGTCAATTTGCCTCATGTGCGTTGATGCATCGCAATTAAGTCAAAGACAAAGAAGAAACTGGATTTCCATAACTAGATTTCCATAACTAGATGCAGTCAGGGTTTTTCCTGTATATTAATTTACAAAGCTGCAGCCTCTGTGAAATTTCGTGCCAGCTCTTGACCAAACTCTGACGGGTGTCTTTGTGGTAAACATTATTTTCTAACAAACATTGTTTGTTTCTAACAAACATTGTAAGCATTGTAACGTAGCTGTAAATGCCGCATTACACCGTCGCCGATGTGGTAGCGCTGTAGGTCTACTCTAAACTCATAAGTTAAGCCGGCTATCTAATATTTTATTTCTAATAAAATTGTTTTAATTTAAAAATTGCGATTTGGTACGTGTGTCAGACTTGCCAACCTTGGAACCAAAAAAATCAGGAGAATTTACAAACAATAGCGGGAGTCTGGTGTTCCTCTGTCTCTGTACAAAAATCGTACTGATAGATCAATGTGGTCATGAAAATCGAGAGGGTTGGCAAGTATGACGTGTGTGTCCATTTATGACCACTAGCTAGGGATGGGCGGATCGATTCTGAAGTATTTCTATTAATTTTGAAAGTTTGTTTTTGAGAATCGATCCGATTTATAATCATATAATCTATTAGATTAATGCTAAAGTGAAAAAATATATGTTGTAGTAATTTTGTATCATAGGATCTACTTCTCCTTCCGCCCTGTCACCGACCCTACATCTATTGTGTGCAGCGCTTTGCAGTAAGTCAGTCACGCAACTGTATGTGACAGCTGGGCTGTTGTGGCAATATGGCCTTTTCAACAGGCAGACAAAACCAAAGTCAACATTTTTTTTTGTTCTTCAGCGGTCACTTAAGAGTATTTGGTTAGCCCAGAAAATTAAGTTGAAATGTTTGAAGCTTGAAAAAGCTAGAAGTTGAACTGAACATTTGTGGAACATTGTAGAACAACTTATCAAGTTTCACAATTGCTGCTATTAAACAGAAAACTGAAAATGTTTTCAGTTTATTTAAAACTGATGTAATGACTTTCAGATCTATTGTGTTATGACCACATTTATACCTATCTTAACAGTAGAAATCACAAAGCTGTCCCCATTTTGATGTACACAAGAAAACTTTCAAAAGTATCGGTATTGGGATCCTGAACATAATATCGCTTGGTGGATCGAAAACAAAATCTGTGGTATAGCCAACCTCTACCCCTATAGCCTCCGCGTTTTAACAATGTTAGCATGATAGAGTACTTTCGCTATCAGAGTCTAGGGGAGCTGCTTAACTGTTTATCTGGCGGTTGCCTTGACGAGAGGCAAACTTTCAGTCACTGCAAGGTTATGAGCAAAACCTGGTACGGATTTTCAGAGTGTTGGCTGTTCTAACGCAATGAAAGTGGAGTGGATTCACATTATTTGTTATATTAGAATTTTTGGGGGCATAAGTTTATTTGATAAATAATTGAGTCTAACTAAAACCAGTACATAGACTTGATAAACCTCATATTGAAGGTGCCAATAAATAAATAATAAATACGTTTTAATGGTTATAGAGGGGTGCATAGACGTTACATTAATTGACTTCAAAACAAATCTAATAATCGTTAGGTTAGTTGACTGATTGTTAGATTACTCCTTTGAAAATTAATCGTTAGGTGCTGCCCTAATCCCAGAGCGTTTAGCAAGACAGCAGCAAAACAGCACTTAAGTCTCTTACTTTTTGTCCCCAACCAAGATATATCAGGATAATTATATATTTTTTTGCTAGTAGTGGTCACTCCAAATTGATTTTCTAAATGTTTCTTCATTGCCCCCATATGTTCAAAGTAATTTCTGCACCGCTGCTAACATAACGTTAAACCATGCGTCATCTAAAGTTGTTATTCGGCAGTTTTATGTTTTATGTTTACTGTAATGGCTGTGCAAGTGAGAAATGGCTTAAATTAATGTTATTGATGGTTGTTACACTTCTGAGAAAATTTTATAATCTTGATCTTGACATCGCGTTTGCCAGGCACTGGGATGAACAATATTGTAGAAATGTAATTGAAAGTACACCCATGCTTTAAGACTAGTTACATGCTCATTGTTCACAGCAGTCAATATTCACATTTTGTAAAGCCAGGTTTGATCCTGAAGTCTCCACCATGATCCACCCTGCAGGGACAAGCAGAACCATAGAGAGTGACTGAGTTATGTTGAACCATTTCACCACAGGTTAATAATAAGGACCTACCTTGTCATGCACCAAAACAAATATTTATGCATTTTGCATGATTAAACAAAATAAGGAATTCAATTTGATGGCCAGAAAATACTTTTCTTTTAAGAAGTGTCTTGAAATGAAACACAGATGCGAGATTGGTAAGTATTTTTATTTGTACTTTTTTTTAAGATGTAAAACTTGCCAAATAGACTAAACCTGTACCAAGACTCTGATATGGGGTCAGCTTTAACCTGTGTTGACTGAGATCTAGCTGGACATTTCTGTCTATCAAATCACTTTACAGTAAAGTTTATCTTCATTTTAATTTACTAGAAAACCTTAAACTTGCGAAAGAGACAACTATCAATATATAATTTATTAGGTCCAGCCGTTCTGTGTGTATAGACATATCTGTAATGGCAGGATGTGTCACTGTACCATTAAAGACTACACTAAGACTATATTTGTTGGCATAAAGTTAAAAGGTTTCAACAGACCTTACTCAGATGTTCCTTCTAAACGGTTTAGTGCCGGCATTTTAAAACGACAAGCGTAATAAAATCCATGAACAGAAGTGTATATTTCCACAAGGCTGGACAGTATTTCCAAGACTGAATGGTGTTTAGCTAAGCAACGCTAGGCTAACATTTGGCTAGGCTACCATTTCAATTCAAATTTATCAGTTTAGGTAGGACTCATCATTAGCCTGGTTGGAACCCACTCATGACCCATTTGGGCAAAAACATGTGGGTGTTCCATGGAACCTATTGGAGAACCTATTTGGACAAGCCTATTTGGGACACATAAAACAGCTTTTCTAGAACTAATTTTGGCCCCACATGTAAATGTTTGATGGGTAATAGCCACAACCCTCTCCCTTAGCATACTCCAAGAGACTCCTAGAGTAATCAAAACAGGCATTGTGTGTTTTAAAATTCAGTGCATATATGGGTACACCCTTTCAAAAGCTACTTTCCAAATATTCAATGCATTGTGCTATTTCTGCTCTAAACAAGTTGGTTGAAATGGGGTCAATGAGGCATACAGATCATAATTGCCCAATATCAGTGGATAAACCTGTGATAATAGAAAATAGATAAAGCCATATAATACAATACCAACAGGTGATATTGTTTCCATAATTCTAGATATTTAAAAACAGTTATAATGAGTCGGTCACTTTTTGGGAAGTAGTGAAGAGAACAGAACACAAGGGTCTTCTTAACATATAAAACATTGTATCTCTTAGTTTGTTTTTAGTTGACAAAGAAATATGATTTTACAGAACGGAATTTGAAAAAATATGAATTTCGCTTTAGTATACTGATGCCTTTGTAAATAAGAGGGCAATGATTAAAATTAAAATAACTTACTTGTGTGTCTCCAGTTTGCAATCGTCTAATAAAGCAGAGAGCAGCTTGACTCCTGATAATCCTGGGTGATTGTAGCTCAAGTCCAGCTCTCTCAGGTGGGAGGGGTTGGACCTCAGAGCTGAGGCCAGAGAAGAACAACCTTCCTCTGTGACCAGACAGCCTGACAGTCTGCAGAAAACACATAGTGATAAAAAATGGCAGGTTTCCTCATTAATTTAAGATGTAATATTTTGCGAAGGAAAATAAATCTAAGAATTAAGCTCATATTATGATGATGTTAAGATATAGTTTAGAGTGTTTGAGGGATGCCCTGACGAAAGTGTCCCTGTTCAAAGATAATGTGAACTTAAAAACAAACCAAAAATGTGTTGTTAAACCAATTGCATAAGCAGATTGCTGTTTTTTTAAAGAGTTTAAAACACTTATTCTGGTTTACTGACCGTATTCTAAGCTACATAGTAAATAGTTTACCACAAATTATGGACCAAACTAATTCGGTAAATGTGAAATTTACAGCATTCACAATTTGAACATGAGACCACTGACCTGAGTATTTCTAATTCTGCAGTTCTACAGAGTGCAGTAGAGAGCAGCTTCACTCCTGAATCCTGCAGGTCGTTGTCACTCAGATCCAGCTCTCTCAGGTGGGAGGGGTTGGATCTCAGAACAGAGGTCACATAATTACAGCCTTCAACTGTAACCAGACAACCTGACAACCTGTATGACATGAACAATTAGAGTGAAAATGCTACCACTTCATTTTAAAGGGGCCATATTATGCAAATTTTCAGATACTTAACTTTATTTAGGAGTTCTACTAGAATAGGTTTACGCATTTTAAAGTTCAATAAACAATTTATTTTATCCACACTACTTGGATCTGCAGCACCTCTATTCACCCTCTGTCTGAAACGCTCCGTTTTAGCTCCTGTCTCTTTAAGGCCACCCCACAAAGGGAGTTTGCCGTCGCGCTTACCAAAATAGCGTTTTCATGACATGGCAAAACAACCCGGCCTCCGCTCTGACTGGCTCCGGTTGAGGGCGTGCCAAACATTATTTAAATGTGTGACTTAGTGACGTAGATAAGTTATGGAAGAAAACGCTGGACTACAAACGAGGTGTTTCAGGCAGTTGAGGAGCAGTGTTTTCTGTGAGAGAGAGTAGCTCCCTTTGGCGTGGACTATGGGCTTTGTAACTTTTCAGACCTTTTACATACACAAAAAGCTATATAACATACTAAAGGAAAGGGACAACCCAAAACGCATAATAGGTCCCCTTTAATATTAATTATGCAGCAATATATGCACTGACCACAAACAACGCACAATGTAAGACTGTAAAAGAAGGCAAACTAGCTACTGGCAAGTAATTGACCAACAATAATACTTGTTTTAACAATCACAAAGGACCACAGCAATACTGTGCACCAATCGCAAGCAATAATGCACAGCTATCGGTTTTGACAATTCCAAATATTTAAACGTAAGTCTTAGTTGCGTCAGCCAATGCCAATAGTATTTTTTTTTATGTTTCTTTGCGCCCGGATACAGATAGGCTACTTGAATTTGACAAAGCTAGACTTTGATACACAAAGATGTAAAATATATATAAACGTCTCAGTTGCAAAATGTAATTTTTATCAGCAATATATTTTAATATATAAAAAAAGGTTCATTATATTTAGGGAAGGGTTAGCCTTCTCTAGCCTATGTTACCTGCCGTCATACTTTTATTTTTATTATTTTATACTATACATTTTTTGACGAGCAGTAATTTAACTTCCTCTTTTGCCTAAGATTACTGTTGAAAATAAACTAGTATGACCGTGTACCAAATTTTGTTATGAAGGATATTAATTACTTTGTTGTACTGTTTTCTTTCTCTGATCTTGATCTTCAGAGAAATCTGAGCTACAAAACCCACAAGTGCCTACCTCAGTGTAACTAGCTTAAAGAATGGATCTCCTAGTCCAACAGAGAGCAGCTTCACTCCCGAATCATGCAGGTTGTTGTTGCTCAGGTCCAGTACTCTCAGATCAGAAGAGATGAGAGCGGAGGCCAAGTGTTCACAGCATTGATCTGACAGGTTACTCTCTCTCAGCCTAAAGTATACATCAACAGAAAGATCCTAACATACTCTATTTGGTTTGAAAACAAAGCATTAGATATACCTGCGATGCCACTGATTTAAAATAGTGTCCTACTGAGAAGAAGTGGAGTCTTGGACAGCAATAGAAACACATTAAACACATTAAAAACAACAGTTTACTCACTCGAGTGACTTCAGTGTGCTGTGCGAATCCTGTAGAAAAGCAGACAGCACTTCTACCCCTGAGGATCCTAATTCATTGTAGCTCAGGTCGAGCTCTCTCAGGTGGGAGGGGTTGGACTTTAAGGCCAAGGCCAGAGTAGAACAGCCTTCTTCTGTGATCTGACAGCCCAACAATCTTCAGAGAAATCAATATTTTAGTCTCATTTCTACACATAAGAGGTTGTTGCTTAGTGGTCTTTACTAAATTAGCAACATAACTCAGTCAAAACAGGCAAATATGTTGCTCACAGCACAGCAATAACTTATGCTATGCTTGGCTCCAAACTAGTAAACCTTTTGTTAAGGAAGGTAAGTTGGTGGCTTGATTTGTTCGGTGGCTTTAAGAAATCACTAGTTAACAGGCTCCAGCTAAAAACACTAGGGAACATTGTTTTATTCACATTTTACATTACACTTTGGTTTGAGTTTAGTTTAAAAATCATATGGACTGTTCATTGTTATCATCATTAACTTAATAATCACTGACTCACTCAAAGGTCCAAACAAGGTTAAGCAAAGAAATATATGATACATACATTTCACATTTTGTTGCCTTATGACATGGATGGTCAGAAAGGAAGATGTGTAATAAAACAATATCATTATAAATTATCTATTAACATGATTCCACACATCAGTTTCTTCAACCATGAACAACAGTCTCAGAACAATTTTTATTATTCAAAAAAGTTAAAAGATGATCAATCAACTCTCTCCTGACCTGAATTTCTCCAGACTGCAGAGTGGATCCTCTAGTAAAGCAGAGAGCAGTTTTACTCCTGGGAATCCTAGATGATTGTAGCTCAGATCTAGTTCTCTCAGGTGTGAGGGGTTGGACCTCAGAGCTGAGGCCAGAGAAGCACAGTCTTCTTCCGTAACCTGACAACCTGACAGTCTGCAGAGTATATCATAAAAGTTAATAGACAAGGAAAGCATGTAGTTTGTGTGCTGAACATATTTGCTTGAGCCCAACAGCTTGAGCGTCTTTGCCTTTTAGAATAGTGCTATATAAATACAATGTAATATTATTTATTAGTAGCTTGGTAAAAGAAAACATAGAAAAAACAGACCCAATTATTGTTTTAATAAAACAATCAAACTGTTTGGGTTCTCCCACCACAAATAAATTGTCATTGACAAATTAAACAACTATCTTTTCAAATTGTCAAATTTACACTTTATGATTCATTTTAATGTTATTTTCCATATTTGCGACTTAATTCGTCAAATACTATACTGTAATAGTAGGAGTGTTTAATGATTCCGGAAACAAGCTAGATCAGCCAACACACCTTAGTGACCAAAAAGTACACACGATCAAACACAGAACAGACATAGAGTTGTTAAAGACTTATTGTCAAATGACTTATAACTCACCTCACAGTCCCCAGTCTGCAGTGTGGCTGCTCGAAGAAAGAACAGAGCTGATTGACTCCAAAGTGACCTGGGTGATTGTGGCTCACATCCAGTTCTCTTAGGTGAGAGGGGTTGGACCTCAGAGCTGAGGCCAGATGGAAGAACCCTTCCTCTTTGATGGAACCACTGGACAGCCTGTGTGACATAGAAGTATTTTATTGATTAAAAACCTTACCTAAACCTTCTCTATACCTTTTCTTAATGGTACAAAGTGCTACTCTATTCCTAATGGATTACCCTTGCATATTATTAATAACAATTGTCTTGGCGTCTGTAACAATGTCTGCCATTTCTTCAGTTCTAATAAACGAGATGGTAAAGGATAGCATTGGTAGCTGCACTACATTACACAGAACAATAATGTTAGAGTTACTAGCCAAATAGTTTGAACGAATACTATGCAAATTAGACCTGGGCTCTAGCTGGAATGGAATTCAGTAACCAACAGAAATTTTTAAAGTTCTTCTTTCTAATTCATTAGCCAAAAAAACCTATCATCGTTATTATCAAATATCATTTACTGATACGTGCACTACAAATTGTACATCTATTTAAATTACTGTATGTATGCGCTCTTAATTTGGGTGTTATATTTGGAGACTCGTTTTCTTCTAATTAATCTATGCCCTTGAGGGTAATACCCCAGTGACGAACATTTTACTTTTTTTCCTAATGTTGGTACTATTTCTAAGAGTGCAATGTAGTAACAGTGTTTAATGTCCAAAGTCAATATTAAGCTATCTATAACCTCTTCCCACACAAAGCCTATGACCTTCGGTGACCAAGCATACTACAGGAAATGTGTTACAAATTCGCATGGTTCACCGGAACTTGCATACAGATTTTCCAAAACGTAAAGTTGTTAACTTACTTCAGAGACTCCAGTCTGCAGTGTGGATCCTTTAAAACAGCAGAAAGCAGTGTCACCCCTGTGTCTCCTGGGTGATTGTGGCTCAGATCCAGCTGTCTCAGGTTGGAGGGGTTGGACCTCAAAGCAGAGGCTACAGTCTCACATCCCTTCTTTGAAATGGAACAGCCTGACAGCCTGGAGAAAAATCACACCGGTCAAAGACATCATTAGTGCATTGTTTTATTCTTGTAGGTCCCTTTGAGGCATAACAACTTTTGA